>JARACY010000412.1:0-97222 GCA_029255725.1 Scrobipalpa atriplicella
TCAGGAGAATTTTGTAAGAAAGCCAATTTTTTTTTTATCCTGAAAGAATTTCCTGTGATAGTTGTTCAGTTTCGTTGACTAAGCAACCCTTTCAGTTTTCGGCATGCTTCCCTTAGCACCCGGTATTCTACCCCAATCTCCAACCATCATCATCATCTTTCTAGCCTTTTTCCCGTATCTCTCGGGGTCGGCTACCTAATCTAGGGGATAGAACTAGGGTACTGGTTTTTACACAGATCGACTGCCATCTGACCTCCGCAACCCAGAAGGAAAACCAGACCCAATCCTAGATTAGGTTACACACAACCTTTGAATTTCTTCGTAGGTGTGTGCAGGTTTCCTCACGATGTTTTCCTTCACCGTAAAAGCGCCGAATAAACGTACATATGAAATTCGAAAACCGAAAAACACATTGGTACGTGGTGGGATTCGAACCACGACCTCCTGCACAGAAGGCCGCGGCCCTATCCACTACACCATCCGGGCTGTACCCCAATCTCCAACCATCCATTAATTATCGAGGGAATGTGTACAGTAATGAAAAGCAGTATTGATGATTATGAGATCAGAAGGGAGAGAATGTTCATATAAATCAATTTATTATTATAATTTGTCTTTCCGTGCTAAGTGTTCGTGTATAGCCACATATTTTATTGATACTGTTATGATAATAATGATTTTTATTCTTTGTGGTATTCATTTATCTTCGTATTTCTAATTTCTGAGCAGCTAATTCGGCAGAACCTTACGTCACACATCATTATCAGTTGCAACGTGAAAACTAAAATAAATAAAATCCCTTGTAGATAACCTATTAGCAGAAATGCAAAGCGTCAGTGGCCTAATAAAAGTTAGATTTTTCGTATCCAACATTATTTTAAATCATATTTCATACAGCACTGTCTATTTCAGTGTTTAGGTGCACCGAAACCCTGGTATTGGATTTCACAGAATTCTTTACAAAATAAACAGCTGATAAATTCTATGATTTTAAAGCTGTCGGTCTGCTTGGAGTAAAAAAAAAATATCCCACGATATCTTTTGCGATAAATCCCTTACATATTATACTAGGCCTGTAAACTAATTATTGTCTATTCTCATTTATTGCCTATCCGTGAATGGCCTACAATCGGTCACTGACTGACGTGCAATCGATTCTCGGATCTGATTGAATTGCTACTGTTTATCACAGATGGGATCGCATTAGTTTCCATTTTGTTCCTTACGATGGGTTTGCTTTTGTATATGGTGTAGGACAGAGGTGACAGAGACAGGGTCAGCGATATAAAGAATCAGAAATTTCAATGGTGTTGAAAAAAATTGCTAACCAAACTTTAGGGTGTAAACCTAACCATGAAACTGAACAACTTTCCCCAAGAAACATAGGTCGAAATATGAGAATTTACTCTCTGTATTTCTGACGTGTGGGTTATACTCTACAAAACCTATTTTTCTGAAAGGCGTAAAATTAGTTCATAATCATAACATAAGCTGACATAAACTGAGGTATTGCATCATTTCTTACCAATTCGTAGAGTTTTTGTAGGCAGCTACGGCGTAGAAATTTCGTAGCACTCTGCTACAACCTCTTGCTACAACAAAAGCAAAAGGCATGACTGAAAATCTTTCCGAACACTTACCGTGCCTGAAGCAGGGTTTAAATTTCAAGTTGAATGAACAATTTGTACACAGAGGAAACTCAACTTTACATAACAATAAAATCTCTTTCAAGCTGTCTTGAATCTCAGTTAAAATGCTGGAATTTCGTTCGAATTTCTTTAAATCTTTTGCATTTTCTCTGCACTGGCATTGGATACTGTTTCTAAAACCTATTGGGAATTTCTGTGAGCTGGACTCGTTTATTCCAGTTTTCAGATATTTACGTACGAAACCTGATATTTGAAAGTTAAATAAGTTTTGTTTTGATATGGTGCCACTGTGATGGCTGCATTTATTTTGAATTTTAAGTACAATAAACTGTGTGATACGCATATTCTAATTTTTGTACACAGGATTTATTATCATCCCCTAAAATAAGATCTAATTTCTTACATGCTGGACTGGGAGTGGTAGAAAAACATAGAATGTGCCAGCTGCATCTCCTCTCGGGCATGCTGTAAAAACCAGCTAAGGGATTCGAGGGTTTCTGTGTATTGCAATTTAGGCGATGGGCTGACAACCCGTCACTATTAGCAATATACGCAATCATCTGTAATAACCCTCAAAACTTGTCAAACGTGGCGAAACGACCTTTGTTTAGGTCGTTTTTGCTCTGCCAACCCATTAGGGATAAAGGCGTGATTATATGTAATTTTTTTTTTTATTTACGATATCAACCAAAGTTGTATTTTTTTTCCAATAAATTAATAATTATGAATTTCTTTCTAGTTATACAAAAAACGTATGGATTTTAACTAAGTAGGTATGTAGAATAGCCTAGCCAAGCAAGGCCAGTAACTAAAACACAGCTCATACCAAATTCCGTGTGAGCGCTCAGCGATAAACTTAGACCGCTTAGCTATAAATAAAGATGTTAACCTATCTCTGCCACTTACTAATCCTTAGGCCCGTATTTATAATCAGCTCTCAAGAGTGACAGCGAGACTTGATAGACGTAGCAGAACGACCTTTGTCTGGGTCAATCATGCTTTGAATACCCCATAAGGGATACAGGCGTGATAGAATGAATATATATACGCTTGTATGTAAAAAGAACAGCAGTTTGTCTTCTACCCAACAGTGCGGTGTGCTCTAATCTTAAGATCGTGAGTTCAATTCCCACAGGACGAATACAATGATGATAAATATGAAGACTTAATAACTTGATCAAGTTGATCACCCTTCAAGAAAAATGAGCTTCATTCCAGTTCAAATAAGTGGTTTAAAGACTCAGAAATGGACTCATCAGGCAACACGACGTGATTACAATCACAACCATTATAATAGTTCTTAGGCCGCCATAAAATCAGATTCCACAACTTGACCACAGATAATATAATACTATACTAGTACAGATGCCTAATGTTATATAACAAAACTGGTCCGCATTAACCGGGCAGACCGCCGGGCAGGCCCGTTTTTAGGACATTGTGACGCAATTAAATAACACATTTACTTTATTTGAACAGTTTTTCACGGTTTAAATCTGTTAGATGAATGTTTGTTTAGAACGGTTTACCCGACTTAACCGTAGAGCCATCTCTTGATATTTTTAAAATTTATTTTCTGAAGTACGGAATAGGACCCCATGACTTGACACAGTAGTTTTATTTCACTTTCATACTAGTGACTGCGCTAGTAGTATCAAAATTCAACATCAAAGCTGAGGCTCGTATTTATAAAGCGATCTCAAGATTGAGAGCAATATTAAGTATGGATTTGACAGATCGTTTTGTACTAAAATGACATTTCTGATACGGACTCAAACTCGCTGTCACTCTTGAGAGCTGATTATAAATACGGGCCTAAGGATTAGTAAGTGGCAGAGATAGGTTAACATCTTTATTTATAGCTAAGCGGTCTAAGTTTATCGCTGAGCGCTCACACGGAATTTGGTATGAGCTGTGTTTTAGTTACTGGCCTTGCTTGGCTAGGCTATTCTACATACCTACTTAGTTAAAATCCATACGTTTTTTGTATAACTAGAAAGAAATTCATAATTATTAATTTATTGGAAAAAAAATACAACTTTGGTTGATATCGTAAATAAAAAAAAAAATTACATATAATCACGCCTTTATCCCTAATGGGGTTGGCAGAGCAAAAACGACCTAAACAAAGGTCGTTTCGCCACGTTTGACAAGTTTTGAGGGTTATTACAGATGATTGCGTATATTGCTAATAGTGACGGGTTGTCAGCCCATCGCCTAAATTGCAATACACAGAAACCCTCGAATCCCTTAGCTGGTTTTTACAGCATGCCCGAGAGGAGATGCAGCTGGCACATTCTATGTTTTTCTACCACTCCCAGTCCAGCATGTAAGAAATTAGATCTTATTTTAGGGGATGATAATAAATCCTGTGTACAAAAATTAGAATATGCGTATCACACAGTTTATTGTACTTAAAATTCAAAATAAATGCAGCCATCACAGTGGCACCATATCAAAACAAAACTTATTTAACTTTCAAATATCAGGTTTCGTACGTAAATATCTGAAAACTGGAATAAACGAGTCCAGCTCACAGAAATTCCCAATAGGTTTTAGAAACAGTATCCAATGCCAGTGCAGAGAAAATGCAAAAGATTTAAAGAAATTCGAACGAAATTCCAGCATTTTAACTGAGATTCAAGACAGCTTGAAAGAGATTTTATTGTTATGTAAAGTTGAGTTTCCTCTGTGTACAAATTGTTCATTCAACTTGAAATTTAAACCCTGCTTCAGGCACGGTAAGTGTTCGGAAAGATTTTCAGTCATGCCTTTTGCTTTTGTTGTAGCAAGAGGTTGTAGCAGAGTGCTACGAAATTTCTACGCCGTAGCTGCCTACAAAAACTCTACGAATTGGTAAGAAATGATGCAATACCTCAGTTTATGTCAGCTTATGTTATGATTATGAACTAATTTTACGCCTTTCAGAAAAATAGGTTTGTAGAGTATAACCCACACGTCAGAAATACAGAGAGTAAATTCTCATATTTCGACCTATGTTTCTTGGGGAAAGTTGTTCAGTTTCATGGTTAGGTTTACACCCTAAAGTTTGGTTAGCAATTTTTTTCAACACCATTGAAATTTCTGATTCTTTATATCGCTGACCCTGTCTCTGTCACCTCTGTCCTACACCATATACAAAAGCAAACCCATCGTAAGGAACAAAATGGAAACTAATGCGATCCCATCTGTGATAAACAGTAGCAATTCAATCAGATCCGAGAATCGATTGCACGTCAGTCAGTGACCGATTGTAGGCCATTCACGGATAGGCAATAAATGAGAATAGACAATAATTAGTTTACAGGCCTAGTATAATATGTAAGGGATTTATCGCAAAAGATATCGTGGGATATTTTTTTTTTACTCCAAGCAGACCGACAGCTTTAAAATCATAGAATTTATCAGCTGTTTATTTTGTAAAGAATTCTGTGAAATCCAATACCAGGGTTTCGGTGCACCTAAACACTGAAATAGACAGTGCTGTATGAAATATGATTTAAAATAATGTTGGATACGAAAAATCTAACTTTTATTAGGCCACTGACGCTTTGCATTTCTGCTAATAGGTTATCTACAAGGGATTTTATTTATTTTAGTTTTCACGTTGCAACTGATAATGATGTGTGACGTAAGGTTCTGCCGAATTAGCTGCTCAGAAATTAGAAATACGAAGATAAATGAATACCACAAAGAATAAAAATCATTATTATCATAACAGTATCAATAAAATATGTGGCTATACACGAACACTTAGCACGGAAAGACAAATTATAATAATAAATTGATTTATATGAACATTCTCTCCCTTCTGATCTCATAATCATCAATACTGCTTTTCATTACTGTACACATTCCCTCGATAATTAATGGATGGTTGGAGATTGGGGTACAGCCCGGATGGTGTAGTGGATAGGGCCGCGGCCTTCTGTGCAGGAGGTCGTGGTTCGAATCCCACCACGTACCAATGTGTTTTTCGGTTTTCGAATTTCATATGTACGTTTATTCGGCGCTTTTACGGTGAAGGAAAACATCGTGAGGAAACCTGCACACACCTACGAAGAAATTCAAAGGTTGTGTGTAACCTAATCTAGGATTGGGTCTGGTTTTCCTTCTGGGTTGCGGAGGTCAGATGGCAGTCGATCTGTGTAAAAACCAGTACCCTAGTTCTATCCCCTAGATTAGGTAGCCGACCCCGAGAGATACGGGAAAAAGGCTAGAAAGATGATGATGATGGTTGGAGATTGGGGTAGAATACCGGGTGTAAGGGACAGCATGCCGAAAACTGAAAGGGGTTACTCAGTCAACGAAACTGAACAACTATCACCAGGAAATTCTTTCAGGGTAAAAAAAAATTGACTTTCCCATACAAAATTACCACTACCATCAGACAATTTTGAACAGAAAGCCAATTTTTTTTTTTCATTTCCTGAAAGAATTACCTGCTGATTGTTGTTCAGTTTCATTGACTAAGCAACCCTTTTCAGTTTTCGGTACGCCATCCCTTGCACCCGGTATAGAAATTAGAAGAGATGTGATTTTATTTATATCACGCCTATAATACCCTTGGGGGCTGGTAGGCAGACTGTCAATAACCAGAAGATTAGGCTGTATGGCTTAGTACCGTTGCCTATCCGTTAAGGATGAATTTAAAAACAACAACAATCATTTGAACGTAAACAACAACAGTTTTTGCAAAACTGTTTCCAGCTTTTAAACATGTTGATGTTCTGCCTTCTCTGCAAAAAAGTCTTGCCGTGACTCTACGTATGTAAATCGTTAAGGGTTGTACAGTCAAAACCATACATCACGGTATAATGTACTTGCCTGACAGTATCCGCGCTCTATCGCTGAAATTGTGCTTACGCGAGCAGTTTATTGCTCACTAACTCATCTTGAAGACATTGGTGTCAACGGTAATAGAGTCAAAGTAGAAGAAGAGCTATATTATGATATAACTCAATCTGCTTTATTTTGTATCCTGAAACTAAGGGGTGTAAGGTTTCTGAAAATTAAATGACATGTATTCAAATAAATATACGGTTTTTCCAGCTACATTAAATGAAAAGATGAAAGATGCATTTATCATTGATAATGTTTTTAAAATTGATAATGTTTTCAAAAATCATGGTACTAAAAGTAAAAAAAAAAAAACAATTTGATGGTTAATAACATCACGATGTCTAAATAGAGATCCCAAGGATTACACTACACTGAGGACACTATATATTCACATCACTATGTAGCCTTTTAAAGTATTGATTACATAACTATTTAAACACCTGAAAGGTAACATTAAAATAATCCGCTTGTTTTCTCATCCAGCTCGAAAATCTCCAATAATAAGCATAAGCACGTACGTCAATGGAGAGCCTTTCCAAGCCCCTCGTGAATAATCGGCGAGTGATTGTTCACTGACGGCGGGGGTTGGGGTCTCGTTATAGGGAATCGCTCTTTTTGTGGCCCGAAACGTTAGCTACAGCGAAAATGTTATCCACACGAGCACATCTCAGTGAAGGCGGTGCAGTTTTAAGTTCCAAAGGCATTCGTTCAAACTCGATATGACCAAGATTTTGCAGCAGGGCTTAATCAACGGAAAAAAGGATTGATAGATTTTCTATTGATCAATCTTCTTAAAAAATCCTACCCAACGGTAGAAAACTGCATTGTTTCGTTTCTATAGGATAGTCCTACATGTCGACCGAATAGAAAAATTTAGAAATATGTTAGAAAAGTAGCCTCGGTAATGGTAATTTAACATCCTGCCACAGTACTTAAGATAAGAATTCGTTTATTGCCACAACAGATAGTATACAACTTTAGAAAGAAAATATTAAAGAATAAGTTATGGCAAAAGGCAAGGGACTCAGTTGTTGCCAATTCACAAGTCAATTTTGGCTAAATCACACAACGCGGGGAGTAAAATGCAAATACCTCAAATGGGAAAAGCTCATGTGCAACATTAGACTGTTGCATTTAATTATGTTCGTGTAGTCAAACCTGCAACTTTACATAAACGCTTTCGCTTCTGAATGAGACCACGGCTTCAAAGAAATCACCCTCTTACAGCAGTCGTTAGAGGCGATAAGAAAAAATAAAAGGAGTTGGGACAGCTGATGCCCGATTATGACACTTCTGCCCTTGTAATAGAAGCTAAACGAAAGCTTCGCCTTCTGGTTGGTCAGTTAAGGGTGCCATTCACAATTACTAGCAGTAACTATTACTTCACCACTTCTGTCTCTATCTGTGTTTGTAATTAAAATGGGCGGTAGTGATTGCTGACAGAAAGATGAGATAAAAGAGAGTTAGGTATTAGTTATATGTCAAGTTTGTGTGTGTCATATTTCTTTGACCCCAATTCTAGAAAAGTCGCGCCTCAAAGAATATTAAGCACAGATGATCACCACCAGATGGATCATCTCCTTGTCCTTTTCTTGTATTTCTCGGGGTCGGCTAATCTAGGGTATTAAACGAGTATACTGGTTTTTACACAGGTCGACTGCCATCTGACCTCCACAAACCAGAAGTAAATCCAGGTTAGTGGCCAACCCAGCTATCAAAGTTTTCAAGCTGCCAAATGACGTCTGACATGGCTGAACGACTAATATTTACTATTTTAACCAGGACCAATAGCTTAACTTGTCTTCTGAAGCACAAAAACGCGGTGACTGCAAGCACTGATCCAAATATTTAATTTTATACAAATATGACTGCTCCTATGTAACAACTCTCAGCTTTAAAGGTAATAACTTTCAAAATTTTACCTGAAACCACACAGTTAAACAGTCGGTAATAAAACCACAACAACTTGTTATTCCACAAAGCACATCTTACAAAGCTAATGTGATTTCAGAACGTGTTTATAATTAAAAACAAACGGCGGCGCAAAAAGCCTTTTCTATACTAATATTATTAGAAAGAGGATTTTTTTTTGTTTGTTACGATTAATGCTTTTGTCATTAGAAAGTACTATTATTAAAATAATCTGACCGTGTTAAGCCTTAATTTTCAGAGACGGTGAAATTCTTTTACCCTCCTGTACCACTTGGATAATTACTAAGGCTCGTATTTATAAAGCGATCTCAAGATTGAGAGCAATATTAAGTATGGATTTGACAGACCGTTTTGTACTGAAATGACATTTCTGATACGAACTCAAACTCGCTGTCACTCTTGAGAGCTGATTATAAATACGGGCCTTAATTTTGCCGCCTTTGCAAATTGGGTAAAAGGAAAGCACCGCTTTTGCACTTACATTCTTTCATGTTTTGATTTTCAAAGGAAAAACATTATTTAAGTTACAATGATCGAACTTGGTAGCTTAAACTTTTTATAATGAGAATTTTATCACAGTTTTTTTTTTACTTGGAATGGGTTAGCTCTTGACTCTAGACACAAAGGTCAGCGATGACTGTGACAGAGTCGACGATGGAGCGAGCTAACCCAGGAGACGCCTGTTAAAGCACTGGTAGTCTAACGCACCGACGGAACACAGCAAGCTGTTTGGCGCCGGACTCCGGTGAGAGGGTGGTCGCGAGCCAGGCGGCCCCTTGCGGAGCCTACCACCGCTTTGTTGGGATCATTCAGCCGAACTTATTTACAGGCAAGCCTGTGTTGCAGTATTTGATAAACAAAGTACATCATATTATAGCGATGCTCTACAATAGGAATAACTTATTTTTGGTGTTTTTTACCTACTATCCAATCACCTATTCTATCATAATCAGTCCCAATAGAATAGGATCTGATCTTTTATCATGCTGTACTTAAATTAAGTAAAGCAAGGAAATATCCAATATATTTTTTTATAAATTGCTGTGGATTTTTCAAATTATAATTTTTTTTCACAGAGCTAAATTAGCACCACAGCGTTGATTGAGGTATAAAAATGAGGGCCTGTGAATTATACTAAATGCCCTCCGGGGTGCGGTAATTTTAAATTACATAACAGAAGGAGAAGAATGGCTTTAATACTAGATAGTCAAGCTTCCATGCTGGACTGGGAGTGGTAGAAAAACATAGAATGTGCCAACTGCATCTCCTCCCGTACATGCTGTAAAAACCAGCTAAAGGATTTGAGGCTTCAGTGTATTGCGACTTAGGCGGTGGGCTGACAACCCGTCACTATACTATAGCAATATCCATAATCATCTTTAATAACCCTCAAAATTGTCAGACGAGGCGTAACGACCTTTGTTTAGGTTATTGACGCTCTGCCTACCCCATTAGGGATTAAGGCGTAATTTATGTATGTATGTATGTAGTCAAGCTTTTGTTTTGTTTTAGATTACAGATCTATGTAGAGTCAAAAATTGCCAAATGCTGCCCGAAGTTTAGACTACTTCTAACGGGTTTCTGTGCATCATGAAAAAATAAATTGTTTTGTAGTTTGGGAGTATAATTGTTGTTATTTTTCTAACACGGTTGTTGTTTTTTTTTACATAGTTAACACATTTTTATACAGACTAATTAAATTATTCCATATATTCTCGTCTCGGGACACTATTTGTGCCACCTCCTATACAAGTTTGCTATTGTCCTTTGTCCCCCATAAAAGTGAAAGAGAGATTATATTTCTTATTTTACTGTAAACTAACTCCTAGTTATGCCACACACCAACAGCTCAGAACATGAACTAGAAGCTAACGCGGAGTTCTGAGTGATCACTTAGCTCCAATATTAATGCGCGGTGCCGGTGTAGAAGTACACTCCACTAAAAAAAAATTCAATCAAACATTTTTCGTCATAAAAATTAACAAAGCTCGTAAAATAATAATGTGAAAATAAAACAAAATTCGTCGTTCAAGTTATGTTATATATAACAGGAAAGATTCAATTTTAATCTTCTTTGGTTTCGACGTCCGCTATGACGCGCGGTGCTGGATCGTCAGCCAATCCACCAGCCAAGCGTGACGATTAAGCCAATGCGTAGCAGTGAACTGTTGATAAAACATCCTCCAGATCGAGAGCCCAAGGCTAACACCACTAGAACATGTAGGCGGTTAACAATGCGAAAGATACGGGATATAAGGGACAGCGTACGAGAAACAGATATGGATTACTCAGTCAACGAAACTGAACAACTTTCAGCAGGAGTATCTTTTAGTTTTTTTTTTTTTTAAATTTTCCATACAATATGGCCGCCTTAATAAGACAATATGAATGGAAAAGTAAAAGTAAAAATCATTGCCTTAAATAATTTTCTGGTGAAAGTAGTTCAGTTTTGTTGAATGAACAACCCCTATCAGTTACTGGTACGCTGTCCCTTACACCCAGTAGATTTTCAATCATAGCCAAAATATCCGCGTCTTACTGTACGTATCCATGTTAGCAGGAAATAAAGCAGTCACGTCACGCCCGAGGTTCAATATAAAAGACCGACGTGTGCTGTGTACAGGGCCCTTTATTTTTAGTGGAGCTGTTTTCACCGGTTAAACGTTCAGGTTTGAATCACCTGCTGTTGAAGGTTCGGGGGAACTGGTCGTAAAATTCTTATTAAAGTTTAAAGAAAGTAAAGACGGATATCAGACAATTGAATCCCACAATTGAAAATGAACTAAAAAAAGAAACAACGGGTTGCACTCCGGGAGTACCGGCAGAAGTGAAAACTCATTCACAGGTCAACAGATGGCGCTAGTAGGTTTCTAATTTCTTTCCATGTTTTAAACACTTTCGCGCAAGCGCCCTGCGCCGTCTTACGAATTTTTGATCAGGTCATGATCAGGTCACGTAACCTGACGCGAGTTTAACAGTTTTTATTTTTATCCATCCCAAAAAAAGTACACAACGCCGCTAAAGAAGTATTTACTTAAAAAAAGATTACCTCTGAAGTTGAGACTTACCTTACCTAGTCTGAGGTCTAGGGTTCTTGATCTGGAGGTCGAAGGTTCGACTCACACGGGAGATACATAAATTGAGTTGTATTTGTATTTGAGTTGTATTTAATTTTAAAAACTTTATTTCATAGTTCCATGCATGCAACTTTACATTACTTCCATGCTGGACTGGGAGAGATAGAAAAACATAGAATGTGCCAGCTGCATCTCCTCCCGGGCATACTGTATAAATCAGCTAAGGGGTCTGAGGGTTTCAGTATTGTAATTAAGGCGATGGGCTGACAACCTGTCACTATTAGCAATATACAGATCTATCTGGAATAACCCTCAAAACTTGTCAAACGTGGCGGATCGACCTTTGTTTAGGTCGTTTACGCTCTGCCTATCCCATTAGGGATAAAGGCGTGATTATTATGTATGTATGTATGTATTATTTCATAGTATCGCAGTACCTACAAGTTTTCTTACTCTACAAGTTTGCCGCGCTCTTTCGTGTCTCTTTATGGCTTTTTAAGGGGCTACCCTGAGCCAGGTGGCGCCCTCATCAGTAAAAAAATCATTACTCACTGAAAAATCAATTCATCGAAAATCCGGTAAACCAGATTGAAATAAAAGCAAAGAAGATCATTTTAGAACATAATAAAGTTGCAATTCATAGTTCCTGGTAGTAACAGAAGGAAAATTTGCACACACCCATTTACACTTTTAGCACTTTTATTTATTTATTTAACAATTTATTGTACACACTAAAGAACATAAAATACAAACAAAAAAGAAACAAGACACAACAGGCACTGCTTATCTCTATAAAGAAATTTCTTACAGCAGACCTACAGAAGTGAGATTTGATGCCGAGAAGCATTTGGTATCTGTATCTGCTGTAAACACTGAATCATGAATTTAAAGTGCTTAAAACAAACTTCAGTACCTATTCTTTAATCTAGTTTACCGGATTTTCGATGAATTGCGTTTTCAGTGAGTAATGATTTTTTAACTGATGAGGGCGCTGGCGGCACCGGGAATCCCCTTAAACCGAGGGAGTTATTTTCAACGTAACTTCTTATCATTCTAATTCGCAGAGTAGATAGGACACGGTTAACGACCATTTAATGTCAATCGAGTTTTTCTCGACCTAATCTACATAATCCCTCTTCGTTAGCGTTAATCTGCCATCTTCTTTAATTAACCATTAAATAAAGACTTGACGAGTCTAAGAAATGTAAAATATTAGCATAAATCCTAGAGATTGTCTTTCTTGGTCTTTTAATTAGGCTCCAATCGTTAAGTACTTGTTGTAAAGATCTTTTTAGGGTTCCGTACCCAAAAGGGTAATGAAATTCTTTGATAAGGAAAGTACAATAAGTGAAGAGTTTATTGTCTCTTCTCTCTCTTCTCTTATCGTGTGGGTTTCGAGTCGATCGACTCGATGAACCCTGGTGTCAGAGTTTTGAAACCGCCTAATAGGCCTCTGAGATGGTAATTGTTTGGTAATGATTGTGTAACGCGACCACTATCAAGAAAAGTGCCCTCTGAAAAACGGAATCCTTTGTCTTTTCGGACATTCAGTTGATGACAATCAGCCTGCAATGTCCTAACCAAACTGGGGAAAATGTCACAAATTCATAAATTAAAAAATATCAAATTTGTGTTCTCCCCCTGGGAATCGAACTTAGGACCTCCGGATCGAGAGCCCATGGCTCAGACCACTAGATCACGGAGGCTGTTAAACTACAAGTACAGTAAAGTACAAGTAAAGAATGTGTTCTGAACAGCCACATACTTAGGCATAAGAACTAGACTGCGATTTCCACTATACTGAAAACCCGCGCAATAAATTAGATCGGCAGAAACGACAAACGCTATGCAATCCTTGAGAACGCATTCTGCCTATCTTATCAACTAATATTATATTCTATCAACCAATTATTGTTGTAAGTTCAAACTTTTAGCACCTTTACTGCTGACGACCCGTCATTATAGCAATATCCATAATCATCTGTAATAACCCTCAAAACTTGTCAGACGTGGCGGAACGACCTTTGTTTAGGTAGTTTTTGCTCTGCCTACCCCGTTGTAATTTTATGTATGTCTATGTGTGTAATAGATACAGGGTAGATACTAGATACATCCTTTGGTAACCGAGCAATCGTACTAAAAGCGGTCTCTGGCATTCCTGACCTCGCGCCTTCTCTCGCTTCAGCTTCTGTACGGTCGGCAGAACAAATAAATCTCTGTATTGATTTAGTTTAAACAATAAGCTTAAATTCTGTCACTATAACAATGGGCAATGGCACGGTATCGTGGAAGAGATAACTCAACTCAACGGCAACACAGGCTTGCCTGTGAATAAGTCCGGCTGAATGATCCCAACAAAGCGGTGGTAGGCCTCGCAAGGGGCCGCTTGGCTCGCAACCACCCTCTCACCGGAGTCCGGCGCCAAACAGCTTGCTGTGTTCCGTCGGTGCGTGAGACTACCAGTGCCTTAACAGGTGTCTTATGGGTTTGCTCGCTCCATCGTCGACTCTGTCACGGTCATCGCTGGCCTTTATGTCTAGAGTCAAGAGCTAACCCATTCCAAGTAACAACAAAAAAATAACTATGATAATCAATGAAATTATAGGGCACACTGTTCCACTTGCTGGCACGGCAACGTCACGACGACGGCTCGGCTTTGATTCCCAACGGTGGGTGTCATTGCCGGAATGCGAAACTGCATGTGTTTTGTATTCATAATTAGCATGTAGATTCGAACTAGGTGGACGATTATCGTCGACGATATTACCATCCTAGTGGAAAAACAGAGCCACGGTATCGTAACTATATCCATCGTGCCGTTGCCGTACCGTCTAGTGAAAAAACAGCAAATGTCATAAATAGATACATTTGTTTGCTGCCCATTTCCTGGATTATCCCATTTGACTTTTATGTTACCTGTGGGAAGACATGGGATGATTCTATTGACAACCTGCACCACAGTGGTGCCAACTTTTCCAATTTGCTTATTTATTTAACAGTTTATTGTACACATGAACATACACAGAACAATTACATATGGAATTAAGACACAACAGGCACTGCTTATTTCTAAAAAGAAATTTCTTACAGCAGACCTAATAAGTGTGATGGCATTAAACGTATGCGGATAAGACGTGCACAATTTGTTCTGCAACCACTTGACCACAAGCGCATCTAGGCATATAATAATAAGAACATTTCAGCGTGGAAAATCCGGAAACTCACCGATCCCTAGCGAGCAATAGGCCTCAAAAACTTGAATTGCCACCACACTCCACAGGTTATTAAACTTAAATGTGCTTCATTTCAGTAACTGCCCTCCGAGGAAACTAGCATATTCTTTATTCCATCCTGTCCTTTCAGCACACAGTAATTTTATATTATAACAGTGATTTCTTTTTCGCGCTAAATAACAAATTCGATTTAAAAAAATGTTGATTAATGTGTTATGAGAAAATACGCCTGCTAATTAATTTATAGAAAAAAATAATCGGTTTTTTTGTTTTAATTTATGTTAAGTAAAATTTTAATATAGGTAGTTAATTTGTGTGATGATTTCTTAACCAAAATACCCTAAATTATCAAGCTTTTCATTTTTACAAAATTATCAAAACTTCCTGAATGTTTTATTTTCGCTTTTCAGAAGAATCGTTTTTTTTTGTCTCGCAATAAGTATGACTACCTATGGTCTAATAGTTTCAGCCTCTTGTCTATTACTTGAGCCAGTGACATCCAAAATTGAACCTTATACCTACTACCTTCCTACTTTCGCTACTTTTTCGGTTCCAGTTTGTTCTGCTGTTGCTCCAACATGGTCATTAATCGTATTGTGAGCCGGTCTATTGCCGCGTCAATTTTTCACACAGACGTGTTTCTTTGCTCAAATCAAGAATAAGATCATTCTTATAACATTTACATTTCAGTTTGTTCTGCTATCGCTCCAACATGGTCATTAGTCGTATTGTGAGCCGGTCTATTGCCGCGTCAATTACTCACGCAACCGCGCTCTTTTTATGATCATTCTTATAACATTTACATTTCAGTTTGTTCTGTTATCGCTGCAACATAGTCATTAGTCGTATTGTGAGCCGGTCTATTGCCGCGTCAATTTCTCACGCAACCGCGCTCTTTTTGAAATCATTCTTATAACATTTACATTGCAGTTTGTTCTGCTATCGCTCCAACATGGTCATTAGTCGTATTGTGAGCCGGTCTATTGCCGCGTCAATTTCTCACGCAACCGCGCTCTTTTTGAAATCATTCTTATAACATTTACATTGCAGTTTGTTCTGCTATCGCTCCAACATGGTCATTAGTCGTATTGTGAGCCAGTCTATTGCCGCGTCAATTTCTCACGCAACCGCGCTCTTTTTAAGATCATTCTTATAACATTTACATTGCAGTTTGTTCTGCTATCGCTCTAACATGGTCATTAGTCGTATTGTGAGCCGGTCTATTGCCGCGTCGATTTCTTGTGGAACCGCGCTCTTCTTTGCTCAACTCAAGAACAAGATCTTCGTCCGGTATTTTATGCTAAACTTCCTTTGACTTTGTGGACGATAGTTTTGAATAAAATAACGTTTCATTTGTGTAAAGGTTGACATTGAATATTTCATAATTTGTAACTTAATTTAATTCAATATTTTGTCGATGAATCTGGATTACTTCATGTTTACTCTGTCATTATAATTTTATTTGAGAGCAACTTGCTATAAAAGAAATTTACTTGGAATGCAGGTTTTTATTTCGTACAATTAGTTGGTCTTTGTAAAAAATTAGGCAAATCATCTGTAGAAGTTTTCAAGATTTCTGTAGTTTAAATCCTGTTCATGATTCATGATTTTAAGTGTCACAATTATTATTTGTCTTGGTGTTTCCAGCCCTTCACTTCGATAAAAATAATTGCGCAAAAATGTGCAAAAAAGCAATTTCTACCGCATTCCCGCCCTCTTTGCTGTAAATGCTTACATTTTCTTAGCTGTAAATTATTATTAATAGGGCCTTATTTTCTCGTTACTGCGATTCTGTTGCGTCTTCCGCGAGGACAGTTAATTGCGTTCTTATGATAGAATTCCGAGACATACTCCCAGTTTTTCCTCATGTTATTTTCCTATTTTTGTTTTGGCCGTATTGTCTGTTTTGTACGCCATAAAAATAAAATTGGATTTTATTATTTTCATAGACATTTTTTTGTTACTTATTTATTGTAAAGTTATTAATTTGGTAATTTTACTCAACTCGCGATACGTATTTAGGTGAAACATATTAATTACCTTTTATCCCGACGTTTCGACAGTGTTGCAATTGTCGTGGTGGTTAAAATAGTAAAATGAGTGAAAATAATCGCGAATACTTAAAAATTTATATTAAAAACTTCACGTTTTTTTATGAAAATAAAAACCTACGCCGAACGTTTGGAAATCATGTTGATGTTGACGCACAATAGTTTTTGTAAGACGGTAGCAGAGATATACTAATTAGTAGCCTTTTTGGTGGTTTCGTTAAGATTCTTTTTTTGCACGTGCCAAAAGAGGTGATGAATGACTTTAAGATAAGAATCAAGCCTAAATAAGCTTCTACTTATATTTTGTGACTTACTAACCGAATTAGACAAAACAAACGTCAGTCTATCCAAGGAGGTCCTGGAGGACCCAGGAAGGCCATTAAGCGAGTTAATAAGAAAGATAAGAGCACAAACAGTCGCTGCGAAGGAATCAAGGATAGCTAGGGAGGGGATGTAGAGTTAATATAATAGATAGAGTTTAATACAATGGGCTGACAACCTGTCACTATAGCAATATACATTATCATCTGAAATAACCCTCAAAACTTGTCAGACGTGGCGGAACGACTTTTGTTTAGGTCGTTTTTGCTCTGCCTACCCCTCTAGGGATAAAGGCGAGATTTGTGTATGTATGTATGTATGTTTAATACCAGTGGTACCGAAACACTATAATATACAGGGTGTAAAAAAAAAGTACTGCGTTCCTTTAAACCACATGTTCTACTGATGATACCAAGCAACTTTCCCAAAGGACAAAAATTTTAGCTCGAGATCCCTGAGAGCATCTGTGTACGAAAAAGCCAAGATTTTTTTTTAGGTAAAATTTTTAAGTTGTTTGGTATCATCAGTAGAATATGTGGTTTAAAAGAACGCAGTACTTTTTTTTACACCCTGTATATATATATATATATACCTAGGTACCAGACCAGATCTTTAAGTTAACACAGTTCATTTGGTATCGAAAACGGTTTTTTTAGTATACAGTGACATTCACCATGCAATTAAAAGGGCATACTTTATAGAATAGCGCATTTTATCTTTTATCACACTACTGGAAAAACTTCCACTGTCTGTTTTCAAAGGAGAAAAGTGCAAATCTACTACTCCTTACATTACGTCAGTTATGAAATAGCTGTGCTTTTGCTCCTAGTTTACCTAGTTAAACCATACTAGCCTATATACCAGCTGTAGGTTAATCCCAACCCTATCACGCACTTTGCAGGAAAAAAAAAAAGCGAATTAACGCAAATCCCGATTCGCGAGCTATTTTAGTGATGGTTGCCAGTATTTCGCGAATACGACATAAAGCCCGTTGTCCACTGAGAAGTAGTAAAGTACACGGTATTAGGGTCATATTTAATCTATGTATAGGCTTTTTTATCCTCGTGTGATGCCAGGTTAGGTTAGGTTCTTATCGCGGGTGTCGCAAGAGTCGGCTAAGCAATAAATCCAGGGAAAAGACAACACTGTTTAACATGAATATGCTGCGCTGCGCTATTAGCTACTTATTTACTGTAGCCAAGCTATCAGAGCCAAGCCAAATCAAGCGTGTTGAGTATGGTAAAGTAACTGTACTTTACCAGTTAAAGCTCGGTCTAATCTGTAAAACCTTCTACACACAGTGCCGCCGTCACGGCAGCCGGCCTCAGCACCCAGCAACTTTCATGCTCAAAGTTAATAGCACTTGAAGTAAAGGTTGAGTTTCCTGCGAAATGCTCATTTTTGCGGCTAGTGCCAGCCAGCGGATATCCCGGCGGAATGTGTGTATTGTTAGTGTTTTCAACTTATTTATGCTAAACGACGCACAGATTTGGTGGACACACAGCCTAAAGTAAGACATTTTGTATTTTCTCCTCGAAAATTAAATTGCGAGTCATTTAGAGAAGCCCAATTGGGAGTTGTCAAGACTCAAGACTTCTGTGATTGCCGTGAGATACTTAAGTCAAGTCTCAAGTGTACTCAAAAACGAGAGTCGTTCAAACATTCGCTCAAATCTCGGGCCAAATTTAAAATTTGTATTATTTTATTGTTGTTTTAAATTGGACCTCTTAAATTCATCACGTTAATAATAATAGACACTTTAATGTGCATTAAGTTTACCGTTGTATGCTGCTCTTTATAATTATAATGTAAGATAAGATAAAGTAATTAAAAAGTATTTTTAAATAGTTCAACCCAAGTGGACGTTTTTTTTTCTCTAAGCAATCTTAGTTAACAATCCATTACAAGTTTTTTTTCGTCTAGGTCAAAAGTCTATGAATTATACTGGAGTTATTCATCGTGTGCCCCAAGAGGGACCAATTCTTCCATCGTTTGTTTTATCTTTAATATTGCCGCTTTATCTAAAACGACTTGACTGACGACTGGGCTTAAAGCTCTCCCCGTTTTTATTACGCATTCAACTGTTTTTCCACAAGACGGCACGGCGACGGTACGGCAACGACATGACAACGATACCGTAGAGCTAAATTTCAAGGTCGCGCCACAAAAATACGTCACGCTCAGTCACGTAGGCTGAAACGAAAGTCAAAACTAAATGTCAAAAATGTCTATGTTTCACTCGTGCTCGGCACACACGCACTTTTTTCCACTAGAACCGTAATATCGTCGTCAATAATGTCCATCTAGTTCCAATCTGAACACACACACACACGCGCGCGCGCGCGCATGCTTCGTACGAATACAAAACACATGCAGTTTGGCAGACCGGTGGTGGGAATCAATGCCGTGCCGTTACCGTGCCGTCAAGTGGAAAAGCGTGCCATATTATTTCATTGATTTTCATACATTACCTATCTCTTCAATGATACCGTCGACGATACCGTGCCGTTGCCGTTGCCGTGGACGTGTCGTCTAGTCGAAAAACGCCCTTCAGCTACACTTATTCCATATGAAAAAGTGTCGCGTATCTCGATGTTTAAGCCAGATGTGTCGACACTTGAATTGCCAACCTACTTACGCTTCAAGTATTTTAGCAAAAGACATACGAATGAAGATTTTATGGTTTTAAATTAGAAAGTTCGTCCATAAAAATAAAAAAAAACTAGTTTGTAAACTTATCAACTCTTTAAGTAGGTTTACTGAACAATAGTATTTATCAATTCCTTGGTTATTAAAAAGAAAAACTGAAATTAAGTATGCCACAGAATTAAATATCTGCGCTTTTTTGTCGTTATTAGAGAACATGTTTGATGGAGTCTTTACAATCTTACAAAAACACATTAATATGTATAAAGGTTAGACCGCATTAGGACTTAGCTGCAGCGGAGCGACGCGGCACTGCAGCGACTCGGCACGGCGCGGCAATGTCATTTCATACATATTTGACAGTGTTTGTCGCGCCGTGTCGCTCCGCTGCAGCTACGCGATAGTACGGTCTAACCTTAAAATTATTCTAGAGTGGTTTTTTAGAGTCAACGAACGCCCCGATGAATCTTGATAATCAAGCAATTTGTAGGCCTGCATTTTGCTAACCAAACTGGGGAAAATCTCTCAACGTGATGAATTGACAAAATATCAACATCCTTGTTCTCCACTTGGGAATCGAAGCCACAACCTACGATCGAGTGCCCAAGGCACTAGACCACGAAAGATATAGGTACTCGTTCACCCTTTATAACTACCTTAGAAGTGTCAATATTATGATACTGTTTGACAAACATTGAAGCTCGATTGATGAGGGACAAAATAGACGTGAGAGAGGTCCAGCAAAGGACAAGAACCCAATTCGTAGAACAATAATTTACAAATAACAAGAAGTTCCATATACATTGCTTGGGCAGAGAGTATTAATCTGGCTAGTAGATTTTCGGCCACGAAATGTAAGACTAACTAAACTTATTGATGGGTGTTATGGTAAAGGGTTCAATTCCTGGCGTCGGACAAAGGCTTTTATTTAGATGATATGACAACCGATACAGATTGTTAGATTAGTAAGATTTTTGTATGCTTCTAGATTGAGGTTTATGGATAGTCAATCAAGCGACCAATTATATTTCTGGTCGTATCATTCATATCATCCTATCATAATCAGATATAGAAAGTAAATTAATAGTGTACCTAATTAAGCAAAAATTTTGGTCACTAAAGTGAGCACAGGCAGATTTTCCATCGTGACCTAAAAATCTGTGTTAAGTTCAATGACCTCCAATTAAGTACCTAAAACTCAGACGAATAGAATACAAGGAAAATAGTTAATTTTACCTTTGTACAGCATATAGGTCAATTACCCAGAAAACTCTAATAATTTCCACTCTACAAAACTATAGGGTCCGGTCCGGCCTTGTTTAAATCCTTCTAAATGAAACATCAGCCTGTATATTAAACTCTAAACAATGAGAACACCCTGTACAATTCTGTTTTGTTAGTTATTAAGGCTTTAGGCAGATTTGGCAAGTTTATGTTTACATTTTGGTTGGCGAGTATTTGATTTGGGGTAACAATTTGGTTTTGATAGATTTGGACTTTCATTACAGTTAAATTTTAGACATAGTTTTGTTTTAATCCTATTCGTACTTAAGAACGCTCTTCTGGGTTTTGTAATCAATTTGATACCGTATAATTTCGCCAACTTTTACGAATGAATGGAGCTATTTTTTTACTTGGAATGGGTTAGCTCTTGACTCTAGACACAAAGGTCAGCGATGACCGTGACAAAGTCAACAATGGAGCGAGCTAACCCAGCGCCTGTTAAGGCACTGGTAGTCTCACGCACCGACGGAACACAGCAAGCTGTTTGGTGCCGGACTCCGGTGAATATACTTCTCAAACTTTATGGTGCGAACTCAGTTCGAGCATTCGCCTGTAAGAGCATAATATGCGCATCGCTTTTAATAATCGCATAAAGCTCATTACAAGCGATTTTTTGCAGTGAAGACGCAGCTTTACATTTAGTTTTATTGGTACCTACAAAATGACTAAAAAAGAGATGTAAAAACAGACCTTTATTTAAACATTTTTATAGATTTTTTGCACTATATTATTTCTAATATTATTTATTTAAACAATTCATAACCCACATAAAACAGAGTTGCAGTTTTTTTTTTCAATACTAGCCAAAAAGCAGATTAGTTCACAAAATAATCCAAGTTTTTATTTGACGAGTACCATTGCACAGAATTATAGCAAATAATAGTACAAGAAATAGTAATATCACAGGTTATAGCGTGAAATACACACCGGTCCGAAATTCTGGAGGTGCTAATGGACAATTCAACCCTCGCATCAACCCTGGGGTTTATGAAATTAAACTACAAGACTATGCACAGACTTAGAGTAGGGTAGATACCATACGACATGTCACGGTTTAAGCGTGCTTGAAAAGTATTTTTTTTAATATTGAAGAAGTTTAGAAATCTGGGGTTAGAAGAAAAAGGAGAAATTGAGTGAGCACAGCCAAAAAAATCTATTAACAGTGAGATTGAAGTAAAATTGTCAATGCTTACACCTAAGTAACAATTAATGGTTAACTTATACCTATGTGTTTGAACCTTTAAGCAATTAATTAATGTCACCAATTATAGAATTTATTATGATAATTATAATGATTAAGTATCACATTGATCATAATCATGTTAAATTCCTTACACATATAACATAATATTTTTTTTTTAAATAGGTACTGAGTTTAAAATAAATCTAAAGTGACTAGGTATACGTCTGGCGAACCGTGACGACGTCTGTGGTTATGCCATTTTCACTTTCCATTGTGTTGCCATCGTTATGGTTTCCTTATTTTCTTATAAACATGCGGTATCTGGACTTCTCCAAGTCTGTGATTTTATGCTTCCAGTATCTACTAGTGCGAAGACCATAATAATTAAGGTCTTCCCATGAGCTTAGAATATATATAATATATCTATGATTAATTTGATACATTTGTCTAACATTTAGGGTAGGAATTTATGTAGGTACGAATATGTTTTTTACATATCGGCAATGGCTTAATCTTCACTCTTATTTATGAGGCTAGAGATTTTTTTATTCTGATATTGTGGGGGGAGGGGGGAGCGGTTTGAATGACCTTATGTGTCCTGTTGTTAGAGCTGTTAATTCATCCACTTACAATGGTATTCTATGAAGCACAGACTACTTGTTTGACATTCAGGTCACTAGTAAAAAAATCACCCTTTTTATGTTACGATTTTCCATCGTATCATTTACCGAAACATTTATAGCAGGAAATTATAGACTAGTGTTGTGTGGTGGCAATATCATAAAAGTTTAAAGGGTCGTCGGTTCGTTTCCCACTATCATTACTGTACATAGTAGACTTTGTCGTAGGTACAACTCGAAATTGACACTATTATACTAAGTACTTCTGTAATAGAGGCGATACACTAGGTTGCTTAGCCTTTAATTAAGGACAAATGACGTATCCGTCGGTTTTTTGACCATTGCAGAGAAGACCAGATCAAAAGCAATGTATAATGAAGGCCTATATTTAGGCACATTTAATAAGACCATAAGACTTTACCTGCCTTAAAAAGATAAACACTTTCCTTTGTAAGGAAATACTTCATTTCCTGCTCTGTTCCGACTCATGGTTCGAGTGGTTGAAATGCAAATGAAGACGCAATCCACACACAAAAGACGGTTAGAGGGCATATCCTTACTCGTGCGCTTTTGACATTGACGGACAATTCAAAGACTTAACACTAATACCCAAAATGTTCTACATGTTCAGCGAGTACGTTTTCTACATTTTTTTTTTTTATTTTTTCATTTTCTGAAATAATTTCCTACTGAAAGTTGTTCAGTTTCGTTGACTGAGCAACTCAAGATTTATTTAGTTTTCAGGAAGCTTCCCTTACACCCGGCATAACAGTTTCTAACTTACTAGGTACTTTCACACCTGTTATTAAAATAATAATAATAATAAAAAATAACCTAACTAC
Source organism: Scrobipalpa atriplicella (assembly GCA_029255725.1). Classification (NCBI taxonomy): domain Eukaryota; kingdom Metazoa; phylum Arthropoda; class Insecta; order Lepidoptera; family Gelechiidae; genus Scrobipalpa; species Scrobipalpa atriplicella. The sequence goes on from JARACY010000412.1 coordinate 23,681, forward strand.
TAAATATTTTGTATACCTATTGACTTGAAACAATTAAGAGATTGAAACATGGTTTCAATTCAAGTAGACTTATTCAGAAGCCTCAAATATCGTCATTCCCAAACACTGACTAAAGGGACAAAGCAATTAATTCGAAACAAATATGGACAGCTTTTAACTACTATTTTACATACATACATACATATAATCACGCCTTTATCCCTAATGGGGTAGGCAGAGAGTAAACGACCTAAACAAAGGTCGTTCCGCCACGTCTGACAAGCTTTGAGGGTTATTCCAGATTGATTTGCATATTGCTATAGTGACAGGTTGTCAGCCCATCGCCTAAATTACAATACTGAAACCCTCGAATCCCTTAGCTGGTTTTTACAGCATGCCCGGGAGGAAATGCAGCTGGCACATTCTATGTTTTTCTATCACTCCCAGTCCAGCATGGAAGCTACTATTTTACATGTTGGTAAGTGTTGATGTGGACCATGTGGGCCATACTTGGCTAGACGATTTACGAAATGAAATCGCACCAATGAGGACAGGGTCACAAGACTCCCGACATTTCGAAGCACTCACAATCGCTTATCTGTGAAGTGCGTGACATTTCCAATCTACGTGTACGCGTCGGCGTATGTATGTGAAAATGTAACGTCATGTATTTCTGTATTTTCAGCTTAAATGAGTACTTATTGCGAGATGGGGAAGTCTGTTTATGTAAAACGTTTGTTCGTCATGTCATAATTAATTGAAAACAACTGGCTTCAGTTTTTTTTAGAAATGGGTTTACTCTTGACTCTAGAAACAAGTTCAGGGATGACAGTCACAGAGTCGACGATGGAGCGAGCTCACCCGGAAGATGCCTGTTATTATGGAACACCGCAAGCTGTTTGGCGCCAAACAAGCAAATAGGTACGTACATTCGTTTTTCAAAATCATTTTTTCCTGGTTTTATTTTAGCATTATTTTTCCGAAGGGAATTATTCTGGTCAGACGTATCGAAATCCTTGTCTACTCCCTACATCTTTTAAAGTAATCACAACCAATGATAAAATTCGTCACGACACAGATGAGACACAGACACCCATCTAAAGATTATTTATCTCTCAATATTTTCTGTTTCACATGGGAACAACTTATTCAACTTAAAGATTAAACCTGACAACTGGGATGGCAGAATGTGTTTCCGTATGGACGCAAACAAGTTTATGTTTATTCAGGAAGCTAAGACAATGCATTATTCAATTACTCTGTCGGGTATACAATGAAATCTGCTCTGAAGGAAAATGTTTAAGATAAAAGCTCTTTGCTTAGAAAATCGTCGAAAGTTTGACTGTTTGTTGTTCCTCTGTAAAACTTTTGTCAGTGACCTGGTTTTGACATAGCTTAACGATAAATATCTATGATATTAACCGGGACGCGTATATAGGAATCCTACTTCAATACGTCCCCTACTAAATTTTGTTCAAATCTTCATTATTTCGATACCAATTCCGATTCCGCTTCCCGATTCCCGATTCCCAATTCCCCTCCTAGGGCGTTCTGGCTTTTTTCAGCATGAGTCATGCCGTATGGCACCAAGTCTCCATAGGGGACGTACTGAAGTAGCATTCCTATTTAGGCAACCGGGACATTTTCGAAATGAATAAGCACTAACCATTTGACCACGAGCGCTCGCTTGTTGGCTACTATACGAAAAATAGTCTCTTCTTCTTAGCGAGTGGATTTTCGAGTCGAACAACGACCCGATAAACCCTGGTGTTAGAGTTTTCAAACCGCCTAGTAGCACAGCTATAGGCCTCTGACATGGTTTCAGTATCGACTACTATCAAAGACAGCGACCGGGACCGACGGATTAACGTGCCCTCCGAAGCACGGAATCTTTTTTCTTTTCGGACAATCAGGTGATTCAGCCTGGAATGTCCTAACCAAACTGGGGAAAACCTCACAAAGTGATAAATTGACAAATATCTACTTTGTGTTCCCCCCCTTGGGAATCGAACCCAGGACCTCCGGATCGTAAGCCTACAGCTTAGACCACTAGACCACAGAGGCAGTTGGCAGAAAAATAGTAAATAATAAGTACACACAGAGGGCAATTTGGTAAGGATACAAGTTAACCGAATCTCAACTTATTGCCGTCCCTTTTGGTTTTCACACTACAAAAAAGACAGGTAGTATGGAGTCAAATAACTTAAATCGTGTCATTTGCAACGCCAAATCGCTCGCATTATTTTTGCCACTTGTTTTCTTTTATCACAACAACCGGAGTCAAACAGCTTGCTGTGTTCCGTCGGTGCGTGAGAATGCCAGTGCCTTAACAGGCATCCTCTGGGTTTGCTCGCTCCATCGTTGACTCTGTCACGGTCATTCCTGACCTAGGTGTCTAGAGTCGAGGGCAAACCAATTCCGAATAAAAAAAACATGAATAACTAATATAAATACAGCTTTCTGTTTTACTGTTTTCATCAGTCGACACCCCGCTGGGTTTTCATTACATGTACCGTATGTGAGCACCAAATGAAACCCGCTGAGCTTTTACCAGCCTCCTTTGAAGAATGTGTGATATTTTCTCATTATCATATTTGGTACATACATAAAATCACGCCTTTATCCCTAATGTAGGCAGAGCGAAAACGACCTAAACAAAGGTCGTACCGCCAGGTCTAAAGCAGCGATTACATTACCCGGCCGATCGGGCCCGATTTGATATACATTGCTGCTTAGCTTCAGTAGTTTTTTAAGTAAGACTCGTGCACAAGCAATGTAATGTCAAAACGGGCCCGATCGGCAGGAAAGTGTAATCGCTGCTTTACAAGTTTTGAGCGTTATTACGGATGATTATGATGTATATTGCTATAGTGACAAGTTGACAGCTCATCGCCTAAAAAATGGAAAACACTAAAACCCTCGCATCCCTTAGCTGGTTTTTACAGCATGCCCGGGAGGAGATGCAGATGGCTCATTCTTCGTTTTTCTATCGCTCCTAGTCCAACATGGAAGATACCTAGGTACCTAGTAAACTACAATATATTGAAAAACGATTACCTGGTTTGTCAAAGAAAAATGTCATAGAGAAATTACGTACTCAATCCATCACCTAAAAAATACTATAATAAAACCAATAATGTATAAACGACAACTTAATAACAAATTTTTCCCTATTTCAAGGGTTTTCTTTGAGAACTTTTTTATTCAAATTGGCCCTTTTTTATTTAAAAATAATTATACGTGTATTTGAAAGCCAGACAGAAGCCATTTTGACACTTTTCACATCAAGGAATGATGAATGTGATCCATGATTGAAAAAGTTTTAAGATTGGCTTACACCGCACTATTAAAAAAACATTACAGAAAAATTGGCTAAGACTGTTCACAAACTGCTTGTTTCAAAATTTAAATTTTAACCTTAACTAAATCTATCATAACTAGTATTAAATAATTCAGAAGAACAAAACTTAATTTAGATGTAAATATGTAGCTAACAGTATCGCTCGTAGTCTACAACGTGTAACATAAAGGGTATATGCATCGAGAAAGGTGTGAATCTACCTATGAAACTGAAAATTGCCTACGGAACTCTAAAATAAAAAGAAGGCTGCATTAATATCATGTAAAGTTTTTAAAGTGATACTTTTATTAAAACACTTTGAGGCCAAAGAGCTTTTATGAAAAATTCCATTGCAGTTCAGCATTATACTTTCATTTCTCTGGTAATAATTTGTTAAATGCACGCTTTCAAGAACTTAAGGAAGCTCTTTATAATTAAAATGGCTGATTAAATAATTTTATTCTACTCAGTCAGCGAGTCGATTCATGTAAACGATTCAGAATTCACTCTTCATAAAAGAACTGCAATGAAAGTCCAATAGAAAGGTCACTCCCGATCTCGAAAAGACATTTCAGATAATAGAAACCATTCACTCTTTTGAAATGACATATCTCAGATCTGACCCAATCACTCGTCTCGATAGCGGTCGATTGTGAACTTCCAGAAACTTCTGCACCTAAATTCTCGGAATTTCATGAAAATTCATAAAACTTGAGTGAGTTCGAGAAGGGTAATTCTAAAAACAGTACAGCTGGTCCCTTAGCTTATTGGAAGGAAAACTACCGTCCGCTCGTTCTGTGTAACGACTGACTTTAATAGAATTGCCCTGCGGAGAGATTCTGGTTTCTCATAGAATATTCTATGTGTTGAAGTTCTCTGCACAATCATTGTAAACAGTATGAAAAGTGGTAGTTTTTTTTAAACTATTTTATTTACACTTGGGGCTCAATTTCTGGATACAACGTCCTATTTATTCTCGGATTTGGTCATAAAATTGAAAAAAATCAATAACAACTTAAACCAAATTATCTTTTAAGATTTTTAAAGTAGAAATACACACTGAGAAATGCTGTTTAAAACATCTGAATTAAAATACATATTCAGTTTACACAATATTTCGCTAATGTCAATAGATGACACTGCTAAGTAGCGGTGTACGCAGTTTATAAGGGAGGTTTTCAGTCGTCTTTGTTTTAACCTATAAGTGAGTAGCCGCATGTGTTATTTTATTTATCAAAACTTTCCGTTAATTTTATCTAGTAAATTAAGCTGTAAATTGAGCTTTTTGTCTTTAACAAAGGATATTGATACGCTTGACAGATAAGACACAATGAAGATACCAGAATAACACCGTTACTAGGTAAGTACCTACTATCGGATAACAACACAAAATTGCGAGTTTGTTCCCAAATTAGACACAAGGGAGCAAACTGTTCATATTTAGTTACGTCAGCCAGAATAAATTCTTAAGTATTTCAGATTATATATCTGAAATATATTTAATAGAAATTTGATGGATTTATATATATGAAATATATTTAATAAGAATTTGGGTATATTTGCTGCAGTTAAAACCTTGCTTGTTGGAAAACTTTTTGATTCTTGAAGACTTTTCTTGGATTTACGAGGACTTGAATTAGCTAATATAAAATATAAGTGCATTAAATCGCGTAAATTATTATCCGCGTATCGTTTATTGCCATTTCACTTCTGTAGGTCTGCTGTAAGATTTTTCTTTTTAGAGATAAGCAGTGCCTGTTGTGTCTGTGTTTCCTATGTATTTTGTCCTTTGTATCTTTCAGTGTACAATAAATGGTTAAATAAATAAATAAACTAGACTTTAGTGTTTACAATTTTTTTCTTTCTATGTGAATACGTTCATATTATCAGAATTTATAAATTATGTATTTTGCAATTTATAATTTTGTTTTACAAAGTAGCACCGATAGCTTCGGGTACAAATCCTCTTAAAGCGATTTCAAAAAGTTCCGTATAAAATGTTTTCAAGTTTGCTAAAGCCAAACGAGAGGAAAAAATACGGAAAAATTACAACAAATTTAACTTTATTGAAGTTCAAAGTTTTTGTTGTTAAGTCAAGTCGTGAACACCTTCTTCTATGTTTTGCAATAAAATAAAATTGTGGCTGTTTTCTAAAACCTGCTACACACAGTGCCGCTGGCATTGCCAAGGTTACTTAAGGCAAATAGAAAGTGGTTCGGTGCCCCGGTGCGTCGCCGGTGCGTCATTTTTGTATAGAAACTTCAAATCAAGCTGCGCTGCGCAGACGTAAATTCCATACAAAATCGGCGCACTGGCACTGCACCGCTTCCTAAATGCCATGACCCTAACGCTTGGAGCAACGGCAAGTGAAAAAGTGTACCTACTTATACTTACCTCATAATTTCATTGACTTTTTTATTCATTATCTTTTTCACGACGTTGACGTTTCCGTGACATTGCCGTTGCCGTGAACGTCCGACTAATGGAAAAACGGTCATTATCATAAGTATGACATACTCCATGCTGGACTGGAAGTGAAAGAAAAACATAGAATGTGCCAGCTGCATTTCCTCCCGGGAATGCTGTAAAAACTAGCTAAGGGATTCGAGGGTTTCAGTGTATTGCAATTTAGGCGATGGGCTGACAACCTGTCACTAATAGCGATACACATTTCAGTCCAAAATTGCCCTCAAAATTGTCAGACGTGGCGGAACGACCATTTCTTTGGTCGTTTACGCTCTGCCTACCCCATTCGGGATAAAGGCGTGATTATATGTATGTATGTATGTATGACATACTCAACTCAGACACTGGCAATTGGCACTGTATCACAGGATACTCGTAAACTCAATAAAATACGGTAAAAATCATCTCGAAGAAGAACTATAATAAAACCATAATTTAGTATCTACAACTTTTCCTATTACCCACTTACGTATAGATTCTCGTAGGATAAGTAAGTAATATGATGACGTTGTTGTTATCATTCATATTATTTTGTTACAAAATATGTTAACAGGATTTCTTTACAAAATAATCTAACGAACGCATTATTTATTTTTCTGTTTTAGACTGGAACCATCTGTCTTCAAGTCTAGAACTTGAAATCTTAAAGTATTTGACGAGCTTGCGGGGGCGCATCATTTTTATTTGACATATTCTTTTTTTATTTCCAATGAATTTAAGGCGCATGCAAATAGGAAGCGGTGAGGCGGCGGTGAGGCGGAGGCGCGCCGATTTCATATAGTAATGAGGAGCCAAACTAAAAGCTAAATACAGATGGCGCTCTGGGCGACTGTACCTTATTTCGTGTCAATGTCACATGTGTATTGCGATTTTATCAGTTTTTTTAACATAAACGATATTTTTTTCAATATAATCACTTTCTTTGTAATGCGCTGAACACATTCAACTTGCATCACTTGCATTGAAGTTTTTAATACGTATTTTTTTTTCCCACTGTCTCTCACTGTTTTCTTTATTTGTAATCTTTGGAAAACAAATGAATTCCCCTATTTTTGCAATTAAATGCACTGCATTGTGGCATTTACCGATAATATTCTAAAAATATTCAATTTGTTTACAAAAGTTGGTACAATTTGACAGTTCTCAAGGTACAGTCGCCCATGCGACACCTAGCGGGAGAAAAAGGCAGTTTTCCTCCCAATTTACGTCTGCGCAGCGCAGCTTGATTTGAAATTGCGCTACGTGGACGTTTTCTATACAAAAACTGCGCGCCTCCGCCTCGCCGCCGCCTCACCGCTTCCTGTTTGCTATGCGCCTAACATTTATATAACTTTGGCAAAGTTTAGTAGGTAAAATGATTATATGCCAGTTTTTGTTATACAAAAACACAAAAAAAAACTTTTTGTTGCACAAAAAGTAAGTAAAAAATTCAAAGTTACCTGTAGCTTGTAGAGATCTCCTGTATGACATGTGCCTAGAAAACTCCTCAATGGAGGAAATAGAATCTTTCTTTTATTTTAATTTAGCTTAAATCAGAATCCATTCCTACCAGTATAAATATAGAATAAATATTTAAAAAAAAAAATGATTTTTACCCTTTTTCAACTTTTTAGACAAAAACAAAATCCTTCCACGAATCAAAAATTTGAAACAGCCCAAATTTTAATAAATTTTCGGCGTGAAACTCGAAAATGGTGAATTATGACGTCATCGTGGCGGCCGCTATCGCCGGCTTGACGAATTGTTTTCCCGCTGGGAAATGTGGGCTGTTCTCAGTTGCTACATTTCTTAAAGGATTAGAAATAAAGAAAAATAAATATCAACTTCACTAATTTCAACAACATTAAAACATCGTTAAAGAGAGACAAAAATACGCAAGTATTTAGTAATGCCAGTTCCATATTGGTTTCTGTGTTTCTTCAAGTTATTAATCATCATCTTTTCGTTCGGTTATTAAGTACTTGTCTAGGCTTACGCTTGAGTAAGGTATGCGGTACCTAGAACAGAAAATATGTGCCTTTTTTTAACAAAGAAGGAAAAGAAATAAGACCACTTTTTACTACTTCTCGCCAGTAGCCTGGGAACAGAGGATTTTTTTTATATGACAACTTTTGGGTTGTGTTTCCGATGAAAATTGAAAGTGGCGAACTGGCAACAACCCAATAAATTATCAGTCTCCTCTCAGTTTGTATAACTTTGTTCATTTGTCAAATTTGAATATTTCAATCGCAGGCTACGGGTTTTGTATTTTAATATTATTTGGGAGTTTATTTGGTTTTCTTGTTGTGTTCTGTATTTCCATTAAAAAAAAATTTTGATTGTAACTTAAACTATGTAAAAGGGGGAAGAAAGGGGAAAGTTTAGTGGCAGGAAGTAGTCCAACAGTTTTTTTTCTTAGTGTAGCATCATCTTGCTTCAAGAAAAGTTTCCGTTTCTTTTATCTTTAATGGAATCTAAACATCCAAATATAATTTAATTGTATTGTCAGTTCCGTTATCCCACAAGTTCCATAGGGATTAATTACTATGAGATATGGGCAAATAATTGGATTTTAATGGCATTATAAATTAGGGCCCAATCTCGTGGGAGGACCAGTTGACAGTTTTACTAAAATGTTTGATGACTGGCCTCTTTCTACCTACTCAATGATAACTAATCAAAATTAATTAAATAATTACTCACATTCTGGGCATAGATAAATAAATAATCAACCATAGAATGTACCAGCTTACCTGCTTTTCATCTCAGTCATACTCCAGAAACCTGTAGAGTAAAGGGGACTAAAGATACACTTAATTGTAATTTTGCCGATGAAAACTATGATAATGGACTGACAACCTATAATTATAGCAATACACATATTTCTTTCTGAATATAGTATAACATTTCACATTGTACTGCACTCGCAAATACGCCTGCAGAGCGTGGTAGCTATGTATGAAAAAACCTCCCAATGGGCGCTTTTCCACTAGACGGCACCGCACCGGCAACGGCGACGGCACGGTACCGTCGACAGTATCGTGGATGAGATAATGTATGAAAATCAATGAAATTTTATGACACGCTTTTCCACTTGACGGCACGGCACCGGCACGGCATGTCATCGATTCCCATAGATATTGTCACGTGATCGTTGCCGTACCGTCGCCGTGCCGGTGCCGTGCCGTCTAGTGGAAAAGCGCCCATTCGTTTCTTTATTATTACTCTTTCATGCTGGACTGGGAACGATAGAAAAACATAGAATGTTCCAGCTGTCTGGGCATGATGTACAAGTCAGGGATTCGAATTTAGGCGATGGGCTGACAACCTGTCACTAAGTATAGCAATGCACATTAAAATCAACATCGCCTCAATATTCGTCTAAATGTGGCTAAGGCGCCTATTACCAGACGTTTTACGCTGTGCCTACCCCGTAGCGGATAAAGACGTGAATTTATGAATATTTATTATTATAACTTTACCAGTGTAGCTAAATGTGTTGCAACTACTTCCTAACTGCGGTTACAGCATGACATTCATAAAATACGACCATGAACTTGGTTGGACTACTGAGAGCTAACGTCATTTCCAAATGACATGGGTCCGGACCGTATGCCTATCGCAAACGCATAAGTTTTCCTTTGATGAAGTAGATAAAATACATATAAGTGTTATGTATGCCTGTATTCACTTACTTTCATTTTAAAACTTTAAAAAAAACATTGTTTGTTTGAAACTTTTTGTTTGAAACATTCTTTATAATCGGAACATGTTCCGAATTTTTTAAATTAGTCTATCTCTACAGTTCTTGTTCATAGTTTTTACTTCTTATTGATTAATAAATCAATTGTAAATGACTGTCTTATATTTTATCAAAGAGAACTGAAACGACATCCAACCACTAATTCAATTTAAAGGGAATTAGTTTCCGATATCGACGTTACTGTCATTTCGAAAATTGGGACAGTTTATTAAATGTCTAATGTTTAATATGATAAGCCCCTATTCCTGTAGCGTAGCCTAAATATTCTTAGCTTTATAGGCTTTGGATTCAGAGTTAGCGGATGTCATTGGGCGCTTTTCCACTAGACGGCACCTCAACGGCAACGGCGACGGCACGGTACCGTCGACGATATCGTAGGTGAGATAATGTATGAAAATCAATGAAATTATATGACACGCTTTTCCACTTGCCGGCACGGCACCGTCCCGGCATGTCATCGATTCCCATAGATATTGTCACGTGATCGTCGCTGTGCCGTCGCCGTTGCCGTTGACGTGCCGCCTAGTGGAAAAGCGCCCATTCCCTGCTTAGGTCACCTCACTAATATTTTCAATTTATTCGACACACTTCTAGTTGCATTATGTCATAAAAGAGATTTTCGCTACTTTCCCAATTTTCGGATTAAATACGTATTTTCCTACAATATGTTTAAGCTCGCTGGACCACATCCTGTTTTGGCCTTCCGGTACCATTATTTAAGTATTATTTACTTACTGACCCTTTTAAGTATGTAAGAAAAGTAGCTACACAGAAAGCGAAAGCTGCTACATAAAAGGGATGCATCTGAAGTACCTTATATCCGTTTTTCTTTGGAGACTATCGCCACAGTACTCAGAAATGTCTAAGAATATTTCGAACTGGAGATTTTTTCATTCGCACTGCAACATCGACATCGCAAGAAAACATTCCGAATGAAAATGATCCGATTCAATTAACAATTTGATGAACTTTTCAAATTGAATAGCGATACCAACGAGGACCCACTCACACCGAGACACCGAGATTATAATACAAGGGAGTTAAATAACACAAATTGTTTTCGTTTTATGTGTATTATTTTGGAATTAATATTTTGTGTTGAAATGCAAAGTTTGAATTGGCAATCCGGAAAATATTTAAATTGTTAGGGAATATTTCAATGTTTCTGAGTCAGAGTTAGAGTGGGATCACTCTGATGATGATTTTGTGTTTTGTTAAGGGATATTTTGAACACAGTATTCCAACATAGTTGCAGTGTTTTGTCATAATAATAACCCGACCTCACGAGATCATAGATACAATGTTTTGTCATAGCAGTTCGACCGCGTGATATCAAGATACAGTGTTTTGTCATAACAGCTCGACCGCGCTTCCAATTAAAACGGGAATCTACTGTACAATATAAGAACGATTTTTCTTTAACCTGGATTGAAATATCAAGAAATATGAAGTAGTATCTATTTCAATTTTCAAACCGCACTCCTAAAGCTTGATGTTTCTAAGGCCCGTATTTATAATCAGCTCTCAAGAGAGACAGTGAGTTTGAGTTTGTATCAGAAATGTCATTCCAGTACAAAGTCACCTGTCAAATCCGCACTTAATATTGCTCTCAATCTTGAGATCGCTTTATAAAAATACGAGCCTAAGATACAGTGTTTTGTCGAAACAGGGCAGTCTATTTCCTTAGACCTAGTCTAGAGCGAAACCATTATCAAAACCTACATCAGACCCGCCCGCCCCTCAACTTGAACCTTTTAAAAGTAGATAAACTGAGAAGTCCAGAGATAAATGCCTTTACAACGTGTAACAGAAAGGGTATATGCATCGAGAAATGTGTGAATCTACCCATGAAACTGAACAACTTTCCCTAAGGAACATAGGTCGAAATACGAAAAAAAAATTGACTTCCCATACTAAATACGCTATCAGCTGATGCATTTAGGTTCATATTTATAAAGCGATCTCAAGATTGAGAGCAATATTAAGTATGGATTTGACAGCTCGTTTTGTACTGAAATGACATTTCTTATACGAACTTAAACTAGCTGTCACTCTTGAGAGCTGATTATAAATATGGGCCTTAGTATGAAAGGTCATGATTTTTTTTTCGTATTTCGACCTATGTTCCTTAGGGAAAGTTGTTCCGTTTCATGGGTAGATTCACACATTTCTCGATGCATATACCCCTTCTGTTACACCCTGTATACATAAAGTTTTATGTATGAACTGCTGAGGTTTTACGAGAGGGGTTATAAAACAATTTTGAAATGTTAGAAACTTTCTTGGCCTTAAATGTAAACACGGTTAAATTTCATTCCTTTTATACCATGCTGTATCTACTTCCATGTTGGACTGGGAGCAATAGAAAAACATAGAATGTGCCAGCTGCGTCTCCTCCCGGGCATGCTGTAAAAACCAGCTAAGGGATCTGAGGGTTTCAGTATATTGTAATTTAGGCGATGGGCTGACAACCTGTCACTACAGCAATATACGGAACGACCTTTGTTTTTGGGTCGTTGACGCTCTGCCTACCCCATTAGGGATAAAGGCGTGATAGTATGTATGTATCTATGTATGTATGTATGGGAAGTTATTCTTTCTTTAAAAAATTAAAAACTTCCTCTATGCCATAAAATTAAGAATAGGGCTAGAATTAGCTTAGAAACGCAATTCTAATAAAAAAATACGGGTTGCACTCCAGGAGTGCCAGCAGAAGCGAAAACTCAACAGATGTCGATCATGTCCTGAAAAAAAAAAACCGGTGATAATTGTTCAGTTTGGTTGTCTGAGCAACCCCTATAAGTTTGCGGGAAGCTGTCCCTTACACGCCGTATAGTTTCAAGTTTCAGCCATGGCCTTCCAGTACACAACTTATCACTTTCTACTGATTTATACAGTACGCCCTTGAAGAAAAACACTTGAAAAACTATAATATTTTTATCGCGTCCTCCTTGCACGTTTTTATTCTGATTTATTTTCCAGCCATGCCGCAGACCGGAAGCAATTATGTCCCAAGCAATTAAATGGGTAATACCTTCTGTGGCTAAAACGTTCCACTCATTAATTGCTCTGCTGGCTCCAACGTTGCTTATATTGCGATAGATAAACCGCATTCTATACATGAAGTAAAAAAAAATGCTGATCAAAGTTTGCAACTGAAAAACTGTTCCCATGAAACGCAGATCAAATTATAAAGAAAAAAATAACCCATAATTATTATTTTTTTTACTTGGAATGAGTTAGCTCTTGACTAGACACAAAGGTCAGCGATGACCGTGACAGAGTCGACGATGGAGCGAGCTAGCCTAGAAGACGCCTGTTAAGGCACTGGTAGTCTCACGCACCGACGGAACACAGCAAGCTGTTTGGCGCCGGACTCCGGTGAGAAGGTCGCGAGCTAGGCGGCCCCTTGCGGAGCCTACCACCGCTTTGTTGGGATCATTCAGCCGGACTTATTCGCAGGCAAGCCTGTTTTGCCGTTGCCCGGGGTGTACCACTAGGAGGTAGATCCCATCCCTACCCAAAATAATATAGTATCCCAACAATATTTTATCCCAATGGTGTCAAGCAGCGGCTCCAATCATTTTGTACACCCAGTATAATTGTATATTTTTTTTTAATGCAGAAAATGTAAATGCTGATGATGATAACACGAAACACTAACAAAATACTTTGCGCTCTCATAAAAAATTTACGGTAAAAGTACCTAAGTCAATTTGGTATGAGATGTTAGTTCATATTTTACATAAATTCCTAAGATAATCATTAACGAAGATGTCAGTGTTGGGAGGCTTTTTTTTCTTATAGTCATCGTGATCATTTTATACATTAAAAAAAACTCATTTATGGAACGTAGATGACAATACTGATTTCAAAGTTGAAACGATTCAATTAGAAGTAAAAGCAACTTTATCACCGAGCAATAAAACTGCAATATAAATGCACGATCCAAGACAAGTTGAGCGAGCTCCAATTAAGCATTGCCGTGTTGTGGTTAGGACATACCGGGAGACTTAAAATGTATGCGTTTTCATAATTTTTCGATGCCCACAGTGCCCCCGTTGCCCCTGATGTTTATGGTGCCCCCTGTGTCCCCGGTGCTAACGGTGCCCCCTGTGCCTCCGGTGCCTCTGGTGCCTTGTTGTAACATTTTATTTAATAAGAGGCTGTGCAATACTTAAAGGTCGACAATTCACGGTAATTTAACAGAAATTGAATTTCTTTATAACTCAGGCTAGAGCAAAAAACGTAAGATCGACAACACACCTGCGTAAAGTTCGGATCGAGACAAGATCGTTATTTTGGATCACAGCTATCAAAATTTAAATGGTCATATCTCGGAAAATATCGGTCTTAGACAACCCTTGTCTTCATCCGAAATGAAAATCTAGTACAACCCTATCATTTGTCTCTACACACGGGTGGTCTAGAACTAATATTTTCCGTGGTTATGACATACCATAGTATAATTTAATAGTCTGACGTCAGACTCATATATGTATTGTACTGTGGACATACAGAGCGACTTAAAATGTATCAAATTGTTATTTCTTAAGACAGTGCTTAGGAAAGGGTCAAGTCAACTCTATCTAAAGATAAAGTCAACTCTATTTTAGGATAGGGTCAACTCTATTTTAGGATAGGGTCAATATTGTGTTAAAGTGAGGTGATACATTTGCCACAAAGGCACTGCCACTGATGCTGCTTGACGTTGAATTTCCTTACATCTATCTTCTGTTTAAGTTTAATGTCGGAGGCCAAGATCCGCTTCGGGTCGCCAGCGAAGTAAGTACCTAAGTATTAAGCTTAATGTTTTTGTTCTCAATCTTGGTGTGTCCTCAAGCTAAGCTGCATCCGCCATCGCGGCTCGCAACTCATTACGTGCAACAAACTAAGACGTATTACAAACGGAATGAAATATCAGTGAGAACGCCCGGATTTCAATTCAAAACGTTTAACATTATACAAATCATGCCTAGGTACATATTACGCGGCAGGCAGAATATCATTGGTTATTTTTTAGGGACATTTACCTTGTAAAAAAAAAAGGAAAGGCGATGGCTCATGTCTGACAAATTATATAGGTTAGGTAGGTAGGTATGCGTAAAGAATACTATCAGTTGTCAAGAATTTAAATTAATGTATTTATTACCGTATAGGTATTTACTTACACAATAATGCTACACTATCCGTTTTTGCGTAAGTATAAATAAGTATCTGTTTCATGCCAAGCATAGCTAGTAATAGCCATATATTTTCTGGCATGCCGTTCCATTGCTGCCCGTCGCTCCATCCTGTTATGCACACGTCAAACAAAAATTGCAAGGGATGTCATAATTATTGAGGAGATAGAGCTGATGATTACGATGCGGTGTAAAAAGCATCGATGGGATCCTTAACTGCTAAATGGGACAATTATCGTCAAAGGCACACTTATTGGTATTGTTCTGAAGAGGAACTTGGGAAATTAAGGAACAATATCCGAAGTCGACAGTCTACCTGGTGTAGAATGTAAAAATCTATGGCCCGTATTTATAATCAGCTCTCAAGAGTACCAGCGAGTTTGAGCTCGTATCAGAAATGTCATTTCAGTACAAAACGGTCTGTCAAATCCGTACTTAATATTGCTCTCAATCTTGAAATCGCTTTATAAATACGAGCCTATGAGACTTCGTAAGATTGGCTTCCTCATTCAAATAGTCTGATCATTATGGTAATTTTGTATGAAGACGCAATTCTTTTATTTTCTAAAACAATTCCTCCGTGAAAGTTGTTCAGTTTCTTTATGACTAATCAACCCCAATGGGCGCTTTTCCACTAGACGGCACGTCAACGGCAACGGCGACGGCACGGTACCATCGACGATATCGTAGGTGAGATAATGTATTAAAATCAATGAAATTATATGACACGCTTTTCCACTTGCCGGCACGGCACCGTCACGGCATGTCATCGATTCCCATAGATATTGTCACGCGATCGTCGCCGTGCCGTCGCCGTTACCGTTGACGTGCCGTCTAGTGGAAAAGCGCCCTATCAATTTGCGGGAAACTATCCCTTACCGTATATTGAGACGCATGTACCTATTAATTAGACCTGCTTGATGACTCTTTTTCTTCTCTCGTGTCGATGATAAATATTACTTTTTTTTACTAGTGCGAAGCCCGCGCACCGCTTCATCGGTAGCTTTCCACAAGTCCTCCAACCAACATAATGAATATTATAAGACCAAGGTTATAATGTAAATATTACATTACTCAGTATGCGCTGTCCACTAAAAGGCAAACACTCTCACAAAACTTCATAACACCTCCATAATGAAAACAAGCTCGCTCCGGCTTTAACTTTTAACGTCTATATTTTGTCGGTGCATATTGTTGGACCAGGTGCACATAATTTACATAGAAATGAACTAAGTTTGGCTGTAACTCCACTAGGGTGTTTTTAGTGGAATATTTCTCACTCAGATCTAGTTTGCTACGAAACTCACACTGAATTACAAGTAGGTTGCTGGGTTTGTTTGAAAAAAAAAACTTTAAATGGGAACCATACTCTATTATTATTGTCATTATCATCAGCTCACATACGTCCCTACCGAGGAGCACGCCCTCTTTGGTACGGGGTGTAAGGGACAGCGTCCCGCAAACTGATAGGGGTTGCTCATGCAACCAAACTGAACAACTATCACTGGTTTTTTTTTTAGGAAATGAAAAAAAATAATTGCTTTTTTATACAAAGTTACCGAAATTTGAATGGAAAAGCAAATTTTCTTTTTTATTTCCTGAAAAAAAATTCTGGTGATAAGTAGTTGTTCAGTTTCGTTGACTAAGCAACCCCTATCAGTTTGCGGGACGCTGTCCTTTACACCCAGTATATGAATTTTTAAAAAAATGCCAGCTCAGCTGCCTGATAATAGAACATTTTTCTTTATATTTTGACCTATGTCCCTTGCTTCGACTAAGTTGGTCGTTATTTGAGAGAGAGAACGTTCATGATGTTATATTTTAATTGCTACATAATTTTCCTATTTTAATTTTCTTGTAACCAAACATACACACTTATTTGTCAATAAGTTTCATTTATATCAACCTTACTCTCTAGCTCGATATAGTGCAAATATAAAAGAGTTATTAGTTTGATCCAAGATCTATCACAATGTGATTCTATTACAATTCTTTTGTAAAGAATAAATACATTCTAATACAGAACGAAATACTCCTTGTGGAAAGACATTTCATATACCAAATTTAATATATCTACAGCTCTCTAAGGGACGGAATATTCAGCTCAATGCATCCCATATAGTATCGTTCCATCCATTTCCTTTATAGTCCCTAGCAGAGTGTTAATATTGTTAATATTGCCACGAACACGGAAGTGAAATATCAATATATCGTAATGTATCTGTTGCAGGATTATGATGGAATCGGGGTTTTGGACAAAATACTAGGATTTCGATCAAAACCCGGACTATAACACAATCCTAATATTATGAAATCGGGGTTTTGATAAAAAAAACTAGGATTTTGATCAAAACTACAAAATCCTAATAAAAAAACTGGGATTTTGTCATGACCCTGAGAAAATGCAGGTTTTTTATTAAAAAAAAAGTGATTTCCTTAGGATTATGACAAAATCCTAGATTTATTTATTAGGTTTTTTAACAAAAAACTGGATTTTCTCAGGGTTATGACAAAAAAAATATTAGGATTTTGTCGTTTTGATCAAAATCTTAGTTTTTTTATCAAAACCCCGATTTCATCATAATCTTACGACATATCCAATTGTATGGGGTGGTGACATATTCAAGTTGATTTCACTGAAGCTTCAGCTGTGGTATGGCACCATTCTTCCGAGTGAGTTCACTTAGTTTGAGGCATTGAGAGCAAGATGTTGATAGAAAGAACTCGTATTTAGTATTTTCTTAGTAATTTGTTAGGAAAATATTTTGGAACTCTGCTATTTTTTTTGTTATTTGGTCTACAGATTTTGAAACATAAATATTATCATTTAAGCCGATTTTTTACGATAAATTATTCAAATTATTTAATTTTATGTTTACAAGTATTAAGGGAAACAAGGAAGTTAAAATGTAAGTAACATGTTAAACTAACACTAGACCCAAACTAGTTCTCACTAATATTATTTAATATTATAACCTCGATATTTTGGAGTAGTTACACGTTCCACTACTAGGACACCTATGTGTTCCTATTTCCACAAATAATATATAATAAAATATGTAACCTTAAAATTTATAATTTCGCAGAAATATAGATTATTGGTGCGTAACTTTTTAAAACGAAGTAACTTATTCCTTTCTTGGGTTCATAAAGAATTCAATAAGACATTAGAATGATCTCAAAACTTCGGTTATGAAAAAGAAAAATGAATAATTTATATAGAGGAGTAACCATCCTTTTTCTTGGGTAAAATTTATTGTAACATAGATATTCGATTTAAGGAAATTCAAGGAGATGGTGAAATAGACAGGGCCGTGATGCACAGAATTAGCACAGGATGAATGAAATGGCGACAGGAGCCGTATTTTTGAACCACTCGAACGCTAATGCGCATACGAAAGAGCCACATTCGCATGCGAAATTCCAAAATCACTATTTTTGAACATTCATACGTATACGAATCCTGCAACGAGTGGTCTAAACCACTCGTTGTATTTTCTACTACTCGAAACTCAAGTACTCTGTGGTCGCGGAAGTGAGACAGACAATCATTTGACAAGTGACACTTTAACTTTTTAATTTACTTGAATTTACGTTCCGTTTCTCTGCGATTCATTACCGGTTTTTGTAATCAAAGATTTTTGTTAGTGGCGGTGGTGGTATAGTAGGTATATTTCTGCGTAGAAAGGAAACAAGTTATGGGATTAGACTTTATTGGCAACACAGATTTCTACTGATTCAAAAATACGTAAAAACGTGTGTGATAGAAATTAATTTCGTGCACGAAGGAATTTCGTATGCGCTTTCAGTTTTCGATTCGAACGGTTCAAAAATGCGACTCCAGGTCACAGGAACAACATGCGACCCCCGAATGCCCGTCAGGCTGAAAGGGAAAATATACAAGAGCGTCATAAGACCTGTCGTCATGAATGGATCAGAGTGTTGGGCTATGAAAGAAATGGATGAAAGGAAAGTTGATATTGCAGAAATGCGAAGGTTGAGATGGATGTGTGGAGTAACAAGAATGGACAAGATAAGGAATGAGTACATAAGAGGAAGCCTGAAAGTTGCGCCCATAACAGACAAGATGAGAGGAAATCGCCTAGTATGGTATGGGCATGTAATGCGGAGGGATGAAAGTTATGTAGGCAAAAGGGTAATGAATTTGAATGTGGATGGATATGTTGGAAGAGGACGACCAAAGAAAAGATGGATGGACTGCGTGAAAGATGATAAGTCTAAAACAGGTGTGAGTGTTGATCTGACGGCTGACAGGGATGAATGAAAGAAGAAATCGTACTGCGTCGACCCCAAATAAATGGGATGAGGGCAAGCAAATGATGATGATTTTCGATTTGAGGAAATCTTTTTATAACCGTTACAATATTTTATTGTTTAGGATAATTTTTCCTTTCAGTCAATCGGGTGGCCTCGCTATGAAAACTGATGAAAAACCGGATACTTAGTTATTTTTTTTCATCATCATCAGCTCATAAAATTTTCCAACGAAGCGCCCGCCTGCCCTGGAATAGGGCGATAAAGCCTTAGTCGACCACGTGGAACCAGTACGGATAGGTTGACTTCACCCACAACCTTTAAATTTCTTCGAGGTGTTTGCAGGTTGCATCACAATGTGTTCCTTCACCATAAACGCCAACGTGAGAATTTTTTAAATTCAGAAACCATGGTACGTCGTGGGATTCGAATCACGACCTCCTGGACAGGAGGCAGCTCTATTTACTACACTATCGGAATTAATATTTTTGTGCAAATTATAATGCCTAATGATAGTACGATAAAGCTCTGAATATGTCCCAATATTATTTCGCGAGGCCGTCGAGCTGAATTATTAAATTATTCGTGTCATCCATCCGTGCTGTGTTTAGACGCAATTTTTTCATTACTATACCTGTAGGTACTGTAATGGAAATGGGGGATTGCTAGGGGATTTATTTCTAAGATTATTTTAGACCGATATGTCTATTTCATTACACATAGATAAAAATATTTAATTAGTGCGAATTTATTACCTACAGAGAAATAAAGACACCCCTTTTCGCAATCCGTAGTTGCAAGTCTATACCTGTCATTTATTATCATAGAGAACAGAAAGGGACGACATTTTTTTTGTCAAGATTTAGTTAAGACGTGATCTCAGCGAATCGTTGGCAATGTCTTTTATCACTTAATTACACTGAAATAAACTCATGTTTAAATGGTGCATTTAATTTAGGTATGAACCCATGCTATTATTTGCAGTGGACTAAAACTGTCCAGTTAAGTACTAGAACAAGTACTATCCTCATCTAAACACACATTAACAAATGTTTTGCATGCGTACTGATATGACCCGGGGGGAATAATGAAACCGTATTCCGCCAAATTTGAAAATGTCGCCCTTCGCCTTTTTTCCACTCAGAATATGAAATGCCACAATAATATATTAGCGAACGTAAGACGTCGTTAAAATTTAATCTTCTTACGTATGTTTACGTTGTAGCTACGAGGTGAGGGATTTATTATGCCACGTGAATTGGTTATGTGGCTTTGTATTGTTGCTGAGATTTTATTTTATGACAGTTGATCGAGAAACAATTGTTTACAAAAAGAGCTTACCTTGAAACCTCAAAAAGGCAATTTGTACACGTACATACAGTACAACTTTTATATGATTAAAAATCAAACTGTTTTTGGTAGACATCTTGCGCAGATATGCACTTTTAACGAAAATTTCTGTCCTAAAATTAGACCTAATCATTGCTGATTATTATACCTGCAGAAAATCTTTCTTTTAGATCACTGTCTTTATTGCTCAAAGCTATTTATACCCAAATTTTATTACACTGCAATTTTACAATGAAAATTTCCATAAAAGCAGCCATATTAGGTTTCGATGACGCGCCACTTTACAAACACATATCGAAAAGGCTTGTCACTTTGATATATTCAATTTGAACATCTCATTTTATACTGCAAGTGCAGAATTGATATCATTTTGATCCACCGAACCTGTCTTCTAGTAGTAATCACATTTTTTTTCGGGATTGAGCTTTCTGAAAATCCATTTATGTTAAAAAGAACATGAGTCTGTCAAAAATAATTTCGATGAAATTCACTGTGAGTTTTCTGCAAAGATGTACCTAAGAGGTGCCAGATATATTTTTTGGAGAATATCTGAATTGAAGCTGAAATTGTAAAAATCTTTTTCAAACTATATATTTTTAGTGTTCCAATCAATAGTCTATTATGCGATTGTAGGATAAAATATATTTTATCTTACTAGACAGTGTTGATAAAATTGAGAATTAGTATAAAATATGCAGCTCTTGGATGTACTCGTAGATTATAAATACTTGTTTTTATGTATTTTGTATGAAATACTTGTTATCGTAAAATACCTTATATTGCAAAACCTGTATCGCATTTATGAATGAAATATGATTTATAACCCGTATGACGTGAAAATCTCATTCAAAATTTATACAGCCTCCACTTTGCCTTTATCTGAAATGATTTTTCAATGGCCTTGTCCTCATTTGGGTGAACATTTTTCTTTCAAATTTTATTACTTTTAAAGATATTAACTTGAAAACTAATTAACGATTGCTGCTTAAAATCTTGAATAAAAAAACATAACTTAAATATCCGTTACATATTCAGTCTACATAAAAAAAACTGTTAAACTATACTTTTATTAAATCACTTCAAAATTGGTCTCAGTTAACCGTATATAGTCCATCACAATAATTATATATAATTATATTATTTTAGTATTAGATTACTGTCGACCTAAATTTCCCATAGGGCGAGATAAACTGAAGGTCTGATCTGAATCAACATATATGTCAATAAGGACTCGTCGCTTCCACAAGGAGGCCCAAATTGGAGAATATTTTATATGTACGTATGTAGTTATAGTGTATTCTATATTGTGTTTTTCCATATTTTAGATATATTATGTTGTCTCTCTAGTCTCTCGCGTCCCTATCATCCTTTGTTTCCCTCCCGTCCTTCGTCCTTTGCGTCGCACTTGTTTCTCTCGTCCCTTACCTGCCCTGAGCCTCTTGCATCCCTCTCATCTCTTCCATACATCGCGTCCCTCTCGCCTCTCTCATACATCGCGTCCCTCTCGTCCCTTACATTTTTCTTGTACATGTTGTCCATTTCACCTCTATTGTTTTTTCGTGACCTAAATGAACATAGGGCGCAGTAAAGTGAAAGTCGTTTGGTCTGCTATTTGACTTTCCTTCATGGAGGCTCAATTTAGAGTACATTTTATATCTAGATTGTGTATAATTTCATAAAATCTGATTTAATTACTCGTATTTAGAGGTACTTGCAGCATACAAACTGGCCTACATAAGCCTAATTCATGAACATTTTCAAGGGTCCCTTCTTCAGAATGATTTCATATTTACCAATTTATTTAATATTAAGTTATTTAATATTAACTATATTTGCTTATTTGCTTATTTTTTTTTTCTTTTTTTTCTTTAATTTAATTTGCTTAATATAATTTGAGGTATATTTTAAACATTTACCTTCTAAAAATCTCTTCTAGCGCCTATGGTGCTGATAGATTTCCGTCTCTGTATTTTTTTGTCATTACTTCTTATACCATGTCAGAGGCCAATATGTACTATCAAAAAGGTTCAAATCCTCTGACAATAGTTATCCACCCCACAGAAAAAGAAGATGTAATCTCACCACTTTTTTTTTTTTTGCTGAATCACGATGGGTTGTAATTTTTGCTTCAACATCTCTCACAAAGGCTTCATACAAATTGAAGCGTCATAGGATGTCGACAAAATGAAAAAAATGTGGCGACATTCGCGCGTGAAATCGGTGCTTTGCGTTTTTTCCATTACTTTACAGAATGTTTTTTTTTTTTCAATTTAGAAGTACCTAATTAAAATTAGGTAGTGAAATTATGGAACTAATTTTTCCTCATAATATAAAAGTGTCATAATTTATGACATTATCATTAAAGACACTAGCGTCACAACCCAGAGATAAAGTTATTCTTTCTCACGCATTTCCGATAGCATTTTCGATCAGGACACGTGACCCGATCAGAGTCAGAATTTTCGATCAGGGCACATGACCCTGACGCGAGTTTAACATTTTTTACCCATACCAAAAAAAGTGCACAACGCCGCTAATTTTCACTTCAATAAACTAACACTACGACTTTTTAAATACCTATTGTGTGTGTCATGGGAATCAAACCCACGAACTTCTGCAAACAGAAAACTTAGGCTAGGGCTTTCGTTTTCAATTATTTCGAAAAGAAACCATTAGAAGTTACAACCGATAATGAGGAGTCGAAATTCGAAAAAACAATTTCCGTGGTTGCACGCTTCGGTTACCCGCGTATTTATTTTGGGTTCTGTAAAATTTTTTTTGAGAAACCACGGAAAAAAACGATAGGATTTTTGTATTTCAGTATCTCTTTCTCTATCAAGTAAGTTTTTGAATCGACTCGATTAATTTTTTTGTGTTATTGTTTCTAGTTTGGTTAGGACTTTGCAGGCTGATCACCTGATTGACCGAAAAATAATACTGATCCATGGGCAAGTAAATAGTCGGTCCTGCGCCTGATTTCTCTCTGGTTGTGTAAATCAATCTGTCCCATCAGAATAAGAGATTGAAGGAAGAAAGAGTGCGCTTGGTGTGTTGCACAAACATTAGGACACTAAAAACGAAATTCCGCGCAGATAGTTCATCTCTGGGAGATTGATCGCCTTCACAATCCGACAACATGGATAATTTTACTTCTCGGACAATCAAGTGATCAGCTTGCAATGTCCTAAGCAAACTAGAAACAATAACAAAAATTTGTTGTTACCCACCGGGAATCAAACCCTTCCGGATCAAGAGCCTACGTCTACCACACTGAAAAAAATACTTGTAACAATGTTTATGACAATAATTTTATAAACTAAATTAATCAAGTTACTAAAAAGTTCCTGATAATTTCAATTAACAGAATAATTTGATTTTAACATTAACTTTATTGTCTCAATCATAGTACTTGATGTGCTCGTATGTAAACAAGTTCCTTGATCAATTTAACCAAGTTTTTTTTCATAGCACTAATGCCCGTATTTATAATCAGCTCTCAAGAGTGACAGCGAGTTTGAGTTCGTATCAGAAACGTCATTCCAGTACAAAATCACCTGTCAAATCCGCACTCAATATTGCTCTCTACCTTGAGATAGCTATACATACGAGCCTAAGTCAGTTCTTAATTTGTAATACAAACTATACTTTCGACGGAACCATCACCTAAAAGCATTGTACTCGGAGCGTTTCTTTAAAATCGCTGGCCGGATATTAAGCCTGAAGGCGTATCCAAGTTTTCACCCTTTTGTCGTTGCCTCGGCCGGCTAAAGAGCTTTATACATTTTATCTCTTTCGGCGAAAAGGTTTATAAACGGAAATAATTTTAACGGCATTGGTATCAGTTTCGTCTTAAATATTACAAGGCTATTTTTAAAGTTCTTAGTGTGGTTCTCATTCCAAGATTAGATTACATAAGTTAGTGAACTAAGTATTTTAGTTTAAACAAAAAAATAATTACAGTTATCTTTTACCAAAGCGAAAGATGTATAGGATGCCTCTAACAATTCTATACAATCTAGCATGTCGTATAAAGCGGAACTTTGACAGACATGTGGACTCTTTGGTATAGTGGACCGATCGGGAAAGTGGACCGATCAGGAAAGTGGACTGATCGCACCGGAGGGGAAGTCAGCTGTAGATAAATCATAGTACAGCCAAGATCATTTTGTATTTTTTTTTACGTGTAATTTCACTATGGGCTAAGTTCTGTCATGTGTGACATATTATCTTGACTCTTATGTAATAAATTGTAGTTCGATGTCTAATTTATAAACATGTAATTAAAGTACATTATTTTACTACCTCAAATCAGAAAAAAACTGTCAACTTATCTCTTTCTTTATCGTGTTATCTATTGTAATTCAAATTTTTATTAAAATCCGTTCAGATTTTTAAAAGATAACTAAACTAATGAACGAAAACAGATAGAGTTACGTGTTAAGTTAGTAGGTATAGAATAAATACAAGGTAACTTAAGTATTAAATAATATAATTTTGATAAAAATATGCTTAAATATTTTTTTTATTTTAGAGCGAATAATTAATAATAGAAATTGGAAGCGATTTTAATTCGAAGGAAATTGAGTTTTGAGAAAACATTTATAATAGCAAATTTATAGCCCAATTAGAAATTTAAAACGGCTAGACAGATTTTAATATTTTAAGTAAATAATTACGCAGTTATAGAAAAATATTTATATACTTAGCCTAAAAAGGTAAAAATACCTTAGTAGTTGTTAATTTAGGCTCGTTTTTATAAACTTGTCTCAAAAGTGACAGCTAGTTTTATTTTAGCTTGTATCAGAAATGTCATTTCAATGCAAAACGACATATCAAATCCATACTTAATATAGCTCTCAATCTTGAGATCGCTTTATAAATGCGGGCCTTTGTTCACTTAACATTTAACTGTGAAGAAAAATTTGATTATTTTGATATTAGAGAAAAAGTTACAGACTGTTTGAGTCTAGAATACAATTGATAGTATTGCAAACAATAAGTACTTATTCAGGGCTGTAAAGAAAACAAACTCGTCGTTATACACTCATATAGTCACGTATTTATTCCTTATGGGGTAGGTAGAGCGTAAAAGGCGTTTTGCCATGTCTGACAAATATTGAGGCAATTTTAGATTGAAAACGTATATCGAGATTGTCAGCCCATCACCTAGATTAAAATATCTACACGTTAACCCTCGAATCCCTCTACTGGTTTTTAGAGCATGCCGAGAAGAGAAGCAAGTGTCACATTCTCTCTTTAAACCGTTTTCAGTTCAACATGGAAGACCTTGTCATATATAAATAAATGTAGGCACTTCTATAATGCTTTTTCTTCTCGTAATGGCCTACTTTTCTTCTCAGTTTTTTGTACACAGATACTTATGCTTGTATTTATAAAAGTCACTCAAATTTGATACTAGTTTTATGTAGAGTTTTAAGTCGCCTGTCTTACTCAGTCTAATTTTTAGTTCCTTCTTAGGTACGCTATCACGACTCAGACTTCAGCCGAGTCGCTCCTAATTTATAAACAATACGGGGTGTAAGGGACAGCGTCCCGCAAACTTATAGGGGTTGCTCAGTCAACGAAACTGAACAACTACTACCAGGATTTTTTTTCAGGAAATGAAAAAAAAAAATTGCTTTTTCATACAAAATGACCACATCGATCAGACAATTTGTATGGAAAAGCAAATTTTTTTTTTCATCTCCTGAAAAAAAAAACAAGTGATATGTGTTCAGTATCGTTGACTGAGCAACCCCTATCAGTTTGCGGGACGCTGTCCCTTACACCCAGTATAATTCAAATTTAGAACGCGGGCGCGCACTTGGGATGTGTCGCTAGTCACGTATTAAGTGCGTATCAGCCATGTGTTTTGCGCCATTTATACAGGATGTTAAAATCAATTATACGGGGTGTATAGGGAAGTTATACAGAGTGTTAAAAATAATTATACGGGGTGTATGGGGAAGTTATACAGGGTGTTAAAATCAACTATACAGGGTGTATGGGGAAGTTATACAGGGTGTCAAAATCAACTTTACTCTGTGTATGGGGAAGTTGTACAGGGTGTTAAAATCAACATTACAGGGTGTATAGAGAAGTTATACATGGTGTTAAAATTGATTTTGACACCCTGTATAACTTCCCATACACTCCGTAGAGTTGATTTTAACATCCTGTATAAATGGCGCAAAACACATGGCTGATACGCACTTAATACGTGACTAGCGACATATCCCGAGTGCGCGCCCGCGTTCTAAATTTGAATTATATTGTTTATACACCCCGTAGAGTTGATTTTAACACCCTGTATAACTTCCCTATACACAGAGTAAAGTTGATTTTGACCTGTATAACTTCTCTATACACCCTGTAAAGTTGATTTTAACACCCTGTATAACTTTCCCTTACACTCCGTAAAGCTGATTTTAACACCCTGTATAACTTTCCCATACGTCCCTTATAATTGATTTTAACACCCTGTATAACTTCCCCAGTCAATCAAGTGATTCAGCCTACATTGTCCTAGCCAAACTAAGGAAAATCTGGTGAAAGCAGCCTTGACACTGGCTGATTTGCCAGTTGCAATAGCCAAATAAGTTAAAAGAAGAAGAAAAAGACTGACTCACGATTATGAACTCGATTTAGCTGATACGTACCTGATTTGAGTGCGGTTGCGTTTATAAATTAACAAGCTACTCAAGTTCTGAGTAAAAGTTTAATTATCACTTCCTTGATCGACTCCCGAGTGCGGTTCTGAGTCTCAACTATAATTGCGGCCCTTAGTTACTTTTGAGCAGGTGTGGTATAAAAAATAAAAGATTACCTAGCTGTCTTCGGTAAAAAACAGATAAAACTTCTACACAATGGACGGCTCCCAATAGGCTATTGTCATGGACATGCAAGATGGCCGTCACATTTTTTTTTTGACTACGTCGCGACAGACTTTTTATTCAGCAAAGAGCATTCGTTTTATTTTTATCTTAGCTTTTAGAGATAGTGGCAAGGGGAAAATTAAAAAACATTTTTACAGTTATCATTATCGCATTACGTATAAAAAATAAAAAGTAGTAAAAAATAAAAATCTTGCATTTTGTCTTTCACGACACGACGTGTATTTACGAAGAAATATACCTAACTAGATTTACTGAGTTTTCCCGTGGGAATCAGGCATTTTTCCGGGGTAAAAAGTAGCCTATGTGTTAATCCAGGGTGTCAGCTGACCCCATACCAAATTTTATTAAAATCGCTCCAGCCGTTTAGACGTGAAGAAGTAACAAAATACACACCCACACACTCTCAAATTTTGGCCTTTGTAATATTTTTACTAAATTTATAAAAGGATCCTTAAATTGTGGCACTAAGTAGAACCCTTCTCACAATAAAAATATAATATCTCCTCACTAGACTACTACACCAAAATACCCTATTCTTGATCCTCTTAAGGACTTTTTAAGGCATATAGTCGCTGTCTCTAAGGTATCTTGTTTTTATTTAGAGAAGAATAACTCAAACAAATTATAACAAGCATGTTATTTAAAAGATAAACTCTCCTCATGAAAATAATCAACTTTTCCCGAAAGTTGTCGCAATACGAAGCAATTATTAAAAATACAAATTAAAGTGGTAAAGAACAAAGTATTAATATTAACTGAGAAGTTTTAAAATGGAAATCATGATTTTAAACGTGTTTATATTTTCGAGGTAAATTTAATCGTACCTTAAATTAATTTTATAGCTTTTTACATGAATTCAGAGGTGCTTTTCATACATCTCATTTACAAATGGCTGGTTTTGTATGAGATTCATCGTACGAAACGTTAAACGTATTAGTTGAAAATGAATATGAAGAAATTACCTTACGTAGTACCTATTTGTGATGTCATAAATTTTACCTAATATTTTTTCACATGGATGGTTAAGTTTAAATAGACTAATGGATGGTTCTCTTCAATATTAATACAATGAGTGAAGAATTTGAAGGATTTTGTAAATTAGGTCAATGTACTCAAAAAAAATATATTAGATAAATATCTTTTTAAGTGACATAGATAAGAATGACAATGAAGGGGCAGTTACATTTCCTGTAAATATATAGGGTTAGAGTGACATAGTGATCGATAGTTCAAACTAAAGTGTCTGGTGATATCAAACAATTTTCCCGAATAAATAAAAAAAAAATAGACTTCACAGAAGACGAACACAAGCTTTTTAGTTTAATAAAATTTAAATATTTTATTTATTTTATTTAATGAGTGGTTTCTATTGTATATCACTAATACCTTACGTGGTTTAAAGGAACGCAGTACTTTTTTTTACACCCTGTATAATAGAAACAACTTAACTACAACCGCACAAAGATAGCGTTCTATTAATACCTTTTATCTGTGGTCGATTTACTGAAATATTTACTTTAAATTTTCGGTAATCCTGTTTAAATAACAAAAGGATCCTACAAAACAATGGATGGCTTGAAAATTTTGCAACTGCTGGTTTACTACTTAAAGCGAGAATCAAGAAGTTATTTATTTAATCGCGTTTTCATAGCGACAAAAATTTAAACAAAATAAGTTTGCTCCACTTCAAGTTTTGTCGGTTTAAAAAGCAATCAGATTTAATCGAAATTCAGATTTAATGTAAATCGCAGTCAGACCCAGGAAAGTTTCAGAGCCTTTTCTTCCAACAAACCCTGAGAAATATGATTTTACTAGTCTTGAATTGGTATGAGATCTACCTTATTTCTAGCAGCATACTCATCGCACAAGAATTATAGGCTTAACTATAGACAAGTCCGACTATAGGTAAGTACCGGATGTAAGGGACAGCTCCTCACAAACTGATGGAGGGTTGTTCAGGCAACGAAAATAAACAATTACTTACACCAAGTTTTTTTTTTTTCAGAAAATAAAAATTGGTAGTAATTTTTCATGGGAAAGCCAAAAATCGTTTTGCGGTAAACCGTCAAAATAGTAAACTTGCTTACTTTATCGATAAAACTTGTTGGTAATGATATTATCGAGAAACCGCTCTAAACGCCTTCGGCGCCAAACAGCAACAGCAACTCGTAACAAACTCGGAATGGTTATTCGAGCAAGAAATGACTGGGAGAAGTCGCCACGGGCCTGACGCGAAAACTTCCAGTACAGATTCAGTTTGTAGTAGACCGTGCAAATAAACCATACTATCCTTCTTGGAAGATAAGAACTGGATACGATGATACGATCGGTGACAAGAATTTCCCCTGTAGCACGCAGCCGCGATAAGGCCGCCATATCTGTTTTAAAAATGTGTGATAAAACTTTTATCACACATTTTTATCACATCAGATTCTATTTGTCAAATTGTATGGGAGTTTGACAGGTAGATGCGATACATTCGTTATCGCGTGGCGGTATGCTACAGGGGCTAGGTGCAAAGATCAAAAAACTAGAATGCCTTGATCTCTCCTAAGGCGCCCGCCAACGACATTGTACTTTTATAGGTTACCTATGCCCAAGGGAAGCAGTCTCTGCCTTTGTCCACTGATACTGGTTGATGATGATGATGATGCTGCATCTTTTCAAAACTTTACTGTAATTTTGTGAAAAAAAAAACTGCATTTTTGTCGTAGAACAACATTTTTGGTTTTTACTATTCAAAACACAATTGAGTAGCCATTTTTCCTGAACAACACATTTTTCAGCAAATGACGAGAGCAGACCCTGTTTTATTAAGTTCAATAAATCAGACTCAAAATTTAGATGATTGAAATTTCGTACACGCTCTATAGATTGATTTGAGGCAAAGAATTTATAATATTAGCTAACGCTAAAGAAGGAGCACTCCCACCCCCGCACTGAAATCATACCGGCCCCCGCTAACCGGTGTGCGAACCGGATCGACTAATGTGGCAGCACGCACACAAACCTACTACAAACCTATATGAACGCGTTGTTGCGCATTTAGTAAGAAATTCGTTGGCGTATATTGAGTGTCTGCCCTGTGGTTGGGGTATCTATATTGCAATCTATGTCTGTGACTTCGAAAAACTTCGGCAAAACTCAGTACCTAACCTTCGAATTGGAGAAATTCCGAATTGACAGATGTCTTTTATTAAGATGCTGAGTCACGTTGTCCTGAATTATTAATTTGTATAGACTGAATTTAGACCATATTGATTGGGAGTCGACGTGCCTTGCAAGCCCACAGGCACGTCTAACCACCCACTCTTATAATATTTCTTGTTTAATTGAAACGATACCTATTACAATCAAAAGTATGATTATAATTAGCTTTAGACTCGGTAGTTTTTAGGTCCTATAGTTTTTAGGTCCTATTTATTAAAGTATTGGACTTTAAAATAACAATTTTTTGTAATGAGACTTTTCCAGTATTGAACATTATAGCTTATTGTGTCAATATAAAATGATTTTGTACAGCGCTTTACAAGTAAAGTATATCAAAAAACATAATTCAGAAAACACTAGCTAGTCCAGCAAGACCCACCACGGTCTTCAATAGCTTATAATAATTAAGTATGATCAAATTATCTTCCATGCTGGACTGGGAGTGGTAGAAAAACATAGAATGTGCCAGCTGCATCTCCTCCCGGGCATGCTGTAAAAACCAGCTAAGGGATCGAGGGTTTTAATGTATTGCAATTTAGGCGATGGGCTGACAACCCGTCACTATAGCAATACACATGACCATCTGAAAATAACCCTCAAAACTTGTCAGACGTGGCGGAATGACCTTTAGGTCGTTTTCGCTCTGCCTACCCCATTAGGGACAAAGGCGTGATTTTATGTGTGTATGTATGTATGATGAAATTAAACAAATCGAAATTTGAATAAAAGATTATGCAGATTTTCCGTATCTTATTTAATAATCTTGAATACCTAATGTTGGAGAAATTCATGAACCTCAGAAATGTAAATCTAAAATTGAAAGTGCATTAGGGGCACACCCGAACCAAATGGACCACAAATGCTGCATCAGATTTAGATTCCAGGCCATATAATATTCAACCAGTGGAGGTTTTCGGAAAACGCTTGGAAATAAATCAAAATCACAATACAATTCTGTCAAAACATCGTTTCGTCTGTCAGATTGTGCATATAAATCTACGGCCTAATCTATATGTTGCTCCTATAAATGCGGCGGTATTGGATACTATTTGTATTTATCAAATATTACTGAGTGCAAGATAGTCCTGATGTCATAGTGACAGTAAATCATTAATGATAGGAAAAGGTTTTCATTTGAGTCATTTTGTATGGTCATGACATTTATTTTTCAGCGATGGACCATCTAAAAACAGTCATAACGCGTTGTGGCAATCGTAGAAAAGCCATGACACGCGTTGTGGCAATCATATTAAAGCCATGGCGCGTCCTAATCGCACGTTTTGATTAATAATCACCACACGATGGATACCTCACAGGCGGTCTAGGAGATTTTCTTGAAAAGCCTTTTCAGAGGTGGACTGCTATAGCATTTTTACATACCTGCTCGTAGCACGCCCATCCGGACAGCAGGTAAAAAATATGAAAACATTAGTGTTGCGAAAGATATTATTTTATACTTAGCTGTCAAAAATTTATGCTTTTGACATAATCAGGATGGCAATGCTTTGTGAAAAATACCATAAAATGCTGTTGTCATTACACCCTGATGCCAGAGTGATGAGAATTAGAGTATAAAATCTACTAAAACGAAAATTATATCAAATCCAAAGTCAGCAACGAAACCATAGTTTCCACGGCCCGGCTGTCCTGTAGTGGGTGACATTTAATTTATTGTATTGTTTTGTTACCATCCCCGTCCTCCTATTATTGGACAAGGCCGACGAATCCATGGTACGGCTACGCTTATAACGAATGTGGCGAAAAAAGAAACTAACACCATCACATGGCTGCCAACTCAGAATAAAAACAAGTAAGGAGTACTTGTGGGTACTATGTAAAAACTTATTGGTCCTTGGCTACCAACGCCAACCGCCTCCGTGGTCTGAGCAATGGGCTCTCGATCTGGAGCTCCTGGGTTAGATTCTCAAGGAGGAACGCAACAAGTGATATTTGTTAATTTATCAATTTGTGAGATTTTCCCCAGTTTGGCTAGGACATTGCAGGCTGAATCACCTGATTGCCCGAAAAAAGAAGGATTCCGTGCTTCGGAGGGCATGTTAAATCGTCGGTGCCGGTAGCTGTCTTTGATATTGGTCGTTACAGAAACCAAGTCAGAGGCCTATTAGCTGTGCTTTTAGGTGGTTTAAAAACTCTGACACCAGGGTTCATTGGGCGCTTTTCCACTAGACGGCACGTCAACGGCAACGGCGACGGCACGGCGAGATCACGTGACAATATATATGGGAATCGATGACATGCCGTGACGGTGCCGTGCCGTCAAGTGGAAAAGCGTGTCATATAATTTCATTGATTTTCATACATTATCTCACCTACGATATCGTCGACGGTACCGTGCCGTCGCCGTTGCCGTTGACGTGCCGTCTAGTGGAAAAGCGCCCATTGGGTCGATCGACTCGAATCGAAACCCGTACGACAGAAGAAGAAGAAAAACATGTTTTCTAAATTTTTGACAGTTTTCCCAACATGCAGCGTCCACATTCATAATATGCGTAGTCTTACTATAGTAATTTATTGTCTACTCGATCGGTTGATTGAATTTTGGGGTAATAAAATTAATGGGACAGATTCTTTTGGAGCAAGGGAAAGATTGTATTGGTTATAGAAGGAAGACAGAAGGTTCTGTGAATCAGTTTTGTAGCATACTCGTAGCAGCCAAGTAGAACGAAATGACACAGTGTTAAGTCCTTAACATTCAAGACAAGGCCATTTATTTGTCTAATTTTGGAAGTTATAGGCTCGTATTTATAAAGCGATCTCAAGAGTGAGAGCAATATTAAGTATGGATTTGACAGGTCGTTTTGTACTGAAGTGACATTTATGATACGAAATCAAACTTGCTGTCACTCTTGAGAGCTAATTATAAATACGGGCCATATTTACTTAAGAATTTATTACTACTACTGTGACAGGTGGTAACAATACAGAAACGGCCAGTTCATCTTTCTATCTTTACACGTTTTTACAGTTTAAGGGGAAGCTGTTAACCAATACTTTCTTACTCTGTCCAGTAATAAATAAGATAAAATTTGTTTTATAAAATGTCTATGGAGCGTATTTCATTCAGTCCAAGGAGCATCGCTTTCTAATCGGAGTTTCAACGTTCTACATACATACATACATAATGTTCACGTCTTTATCCCTAATGGGGTAGGCAGAGCGTAAACGACCTAAGCAAAGGTCGTTCCGCCACGTCTGACAAGTTTTGAGGGTTATATAGATCCTGTATATTGCTACTAAGTGACAGGTTGTCAGCCCATCGCCTAAATTACAATACTGAAACCCTCAAATCCCTTAGCTGGTTTTAACAGCATGCCCGGGAGGAGATGCAGCTGGCACATTCTATGTTTTTCTATCTCTTCCAGTCCAGCATGGAAGCAAAAAGTTCAGTATAAATGAGATAAAATTTGTTGTATAAAATGTCTATGGAGCGTATTTCATTCAGTCCAAGGAGCATCGTTTTCTAATCGGAGTTTCAACGTTCTAAAGTATTTACTAATTATTAAAGTCTGCAAGTTTTAAAAATTACTTTGAAATCCCTTTACAAATTCAAAGACGAGGTGAATTAGAAGCAAGCGCTTCACAGGAATCTCCGCGAAACTTTTAATCACCTTAAAACATTTATTCAGACAAAGTCGCCTTTTAAATGTATTTTATTCCAGTTCTTAACATTATTAAGTATATTATATTTTTAGATAATAGGTTTTATAGCCATATTTATATTGTAATTTTGTTATAATAATATTTTTGCTTTTAAATTGATATTGTGCACGTTAAATCCGCTTCTCGGCATCAACTCTCACTTCTGTAGGTCTGCTGTAAGAAATTTCTTTATAGAGATAAGCAGTGCCTGTTGTGTCTTGTTTCTTTCTTGTTTGTATTTTATGTTCTTTAGTGTGTACAATAAATTGTTAAATAAATAAATAAATTAACAATTCTTCATCATTTA
Organism: Scrobipalpa atriplicella; assembly: GCA_029255725.1. NCBI lineage: Eukaryota > Metazoa > Arthropoda > Insecta > Lepidoptera > Gelechiidae > Scrobipalpa > Scrobipalpa atriplicella. The sequence goes on from JARACY010000412.1 coordinate 58,089, forward strand.
ATTTATACAGATACACATAAACTTGCAGAATTACATAGATAGTACCTACTCTCAATAGTATCACTCGGCTCGTATTTATAAAGCGATCTCAAGTTTGAGAGGAATATTAAGTGTGGATTTGACAGGCCGTTTTGTACAAAAATGACATATTTGATACGAACTCACAACTGGGAGTCTCAAAACTGACTGACTGTTGTGTTGTAGTCTCAAGCCGACTTTTGGTTTGTTCATGCTGACCTTTGTGTCTAGTCAAGAGCTAACCCATTTCGAGTAAAAAAAAATTATCAATGATCTAATATTCTGAATTAAAGAAAATAAAATATATTTTTTTATCTAACCCAAAGAATATTGGCTGTACGGATGACAGTTTTATAAATTTCCAATTTTCCGAGTCAATTCACGCTTGTCCATCCGTTTCCGCAGTAGTGGCTCGCATAATTACTCGTAGTCTATGACACAAGCGACGAACTACTTTGACTATAGGATATTTTTTTGGAATCTGTCGCATTTGTCTTCAGATTTCAAAAATACTTGCAATGGGGGTTTTTAATTTCCGGAGAAAATTCTCAGTTTCAAAATAGATGGCGTTGTACGCGCCTAACATTTTAAGAGGTCGTATAACGTTGTTTGGACGTTTTCGTTTCATGCAATGTGACAAATAAGTTTTAGTGTAAAATTTTTAGTTTAGAAAGGCTTTCTTAATGCTGCTTTATTGAATAATGAACTTTAGATAAGCAAAATACAGCTTTCGGAGTTGTAAAAAGATTGATTTGACAAAATTAGAAAAGATATAAATAGTCAATAGACTTTTCCGTGTAAAGAAACGTTTTTTTAGCCAGTTTTAGCGCCCTCTGCAGGAACTCACAAGTATCGTCCAAAAAATTCTTATCCCACTCATTTCACAAAACAAAATATCAGCAAACTTCCAGCGAGTCTCATATTGTGATAAGCCCGCAAATCGGGCTTTAATAAGATAGTACTGTCGGCTTATTATTCACATTTGATTATCTTAATTGCGTATTATTTACTGCCGTGGTCTAGCGGTGTGAGCCATGGGCTCCCGATCCGGAGGTCCTTGTTTCGATTCCCAGGGGGGGAACACAAAATGTGATATTTTCCTCAGTTTCGTTAGTACATTGAGGCTAGTATTTATAAAGCGATCTCAAGATTGAGAGCGGTGTTAAGTATAGATTTGACAGACCATAATGTACTGAAATGACATTTCTGATACGAACTCAAACTAGCTGTCAGTCTCAAGTGCTGTTTATTAATACGGGCCTGAGACGTACACTTTCGACTTGTACCTTACCCTAACTATGACATGGTCAAAAGGCTGCATCCTTCCACTGCTGTGCTGGTCCATTGGATGAACCGGTAATAACTGGTATAATTACTCTGACCGACAGCACGTTCTGAAAACGGTTAGTGGACGAATTGGCGTGCGAGGGATTGATTTTTGACAGCGTCTGACTCAAAATTGACAACGCATAATATTTTGCTTAGTGTACTATAAGCTCAGTAATTATTCACTTTTTTATTATTAAATGATAAACAAGTGTTATTCATATTGAATATTTGACACGGCTTACTTGTTTGTTGTGAGACAAGGCTTGTGCCTCGACGTTTCGACCATATACGATGGATCTGTGATCTGTGATTGGTGTGATCTAAGTTGGAGACTCCTTGGTTGGAGATCACACCTGACGTGCGGTAGTGTGTCAACTTCGAGCTCCTGAGGAAGACCATCATATATGGTCGAAACGTCGAGGCACAAGCCTTGTCTCACAACAAACAAGTAAGCTGTGTCAAATATTCAATATTATTCACTTTGTTAACTCAATTAATTTCAATTATACCTACCTTATACCTAGTGTTTTTAATACCTAATATTTTGAGTTAGAATTACGTATACGAAGGAATACGTTTTCACACCAGTAGACGCAGAAGCAAAGACCGGTGGAGTAGAAAAATCCGGAAAGCGGACCCCAGCATTGGGCGCTTTTCCACTAGACGGCACGTCAACGGCAACAGCGACGGCACGGCGAGATCACGTGACAATATCTATGGGAATCGATGACATGCCGTGACGGTGCCGTGCCGTCAAGTGGAAAAGCGTGTCATATAATTTCATTGATTTTCATACATTATCTCACCTACGATATCGTCGACGGTACCGTGCCGTCGCCGTTGCCGTTGACGTGCCGTCTAGTGGAAAAGCGCCCATTGGGTCGGAAGCGGCAGAATAAGAGAAAAGATTTGAGTTAAAATTTCCACAATCTGATGAGATCCGTTACTCAGAAATGCATTCATACAGATAAATTAAAACATTATAATATTTTTGTGACTCTCAAAAATTCATCCCTAGCGGTTAGTCGAAAGCGGTGAAAAATTGGGTACAAATGCGTTTAGACACTTAGTTTCACTGCCTTTGTGGTTCAGTAGTTAGTTTGAGGTTTGAATATTCTAGAAAATGTTATCCAGAGAAAGTACGAGTAGGTGTGAATGTGAAATGTAATTTAATATTGTTTGCGACAGCAATAAGGTCACAATAAAAAAATTGTAACGGCTACCATTCGCTATTTTTTTTACTTTTACGAATTCATTTACGAAATCCCTCAAAATCATTTAGAATATTGTTTGAAGTACAAAGAATTCACTTTTTTTTTTAAATACTTAGATTATATTATGATTCAAATTTTCTGATTATTTGTTTACTATTCACCTACTCTATGAAAATTTTTACAATCTTAAAGTGATTAGCAGTTGCATGTATGTACCTACCACGTACCTACCCTTAACATAGACTTTCCATTCCGAGCCCATATAAATTCCCTCCCCGTAGCAAGGTTTCTTTTTAATAAACCAGGTGACCTTAGAATTCGGGTTCCATCCGGACGTCTTCCGAGACCATATTCTAACAAAACTTTTCTAATACCAAGTCTGACAAGTACCTACTTGTGTATCTTCACGCACTTTTCTAAAGGATTTATTAAAACTTTGTCGACACGTGTGTGGGGTGAAAAAATATCATGATCAATTTTTTGTCGAGAATTGATGTTCAATGGTCGGATGTACAATCCTACATCCAAAAATAGGTATTTTAGCCGCCTATATTTAGCTTCATACTCTAATATCAATTCATCTAGATTTTTAATTACAATACAATAACTCCCTTTACTCCCTTTGTCTCGCTTGCCGAGAATCTCCCTCCTGGACATGAACTACCGTGGCCGATCTGGAAGTCCTTAAACAGACTTCGGCCTCAGGTTGGCAGAAGTAAGGAGAACATGGTCAGGTGGGGATTTTCTGCAAGCTCAGATGTAGACTGTATTTGCGGTGCGGTGCAAACCATGGCACACTTGACATCGTGCCCGGCGTGCCCCAGCACCTGCACGCTAGCGGATTTAATGGACGGCAGTCAATCCGCAATACAAGTGGCTGAATTCTGGGCCGCTATGATGTAATTTCTTGTGTTCCATCGACACGCTAAGAAGAAGAAGAAGAAGAATACAATATTTTTTTCAATCACTTTTTTTTACATGGAATGGGTTAGCCCTTGACTCTAGACATAAAGGTCAGCGATGACCGTGACAGAGTCGACGATGGAGCGAGCTAACCCAGAAGACGCCTGTTAAAGCACTGGTAGTCTCACGCACCGACGGAACACAGCAAGCTGTTTGGCGCCGGACTGCGGTGAGAGGGTGGTCGCGACTTTCGCTGAGTGTGCAGTGGTTTATACCTAGAACTTATTGACTAATTGACACGCCTTAACTTCATTTTCAAAACGTAGTATGAATAGCCGTCAAGAAATTGCTTGAAGACACGTAACAGCCAGCCTCCTGCACAAAAAGTCTTAGGGTCGATTCTTTATCGGTCAGTTTGGTATTGAATGATGAATTTCAATATCTGTTCTGGGTTTATAAGTAAGTAAGTAACTCTTTTATGCACACAAAAAAAAAACATACAAAAAATCAATTTCAACAATAATGCGCGTAAAGGCGGCCTTATTGCTTAGTTTTATACTTCTTGTTGTGGTTTGAAAAATTCTAGTAAGGCTAACCGTGTGTTTTACTCACAATTTTATAAATAATCACAAAATGTTGAATGAAGTGGTGTAAGATGTAGATGTAAATCTTTCAATTGTAATTTTACTCATGCAATATTATATTCAGAGCATAATTTGAAAAAAAAAAAAAAACTGTAAAAATACGGGCATTTAAATTATTTTGAAAAAAAAAACTACTTAAAAGAGAACATAATTAAAAGTTTCAGCAAAACAAAATAAAAAGTGAGATTCAAACCAACAACCCCGCATAAAGAGAGCAGATGTCTACGGCTTTCACAAAATGAGCGAGAAACAAGGAGACAAAAAGGATGGTCAGAGGACGAAATTACATTTGCGTTGTCACTGAGGATAAATGCTTGGTCGGAGTGATAGTCGTGCCAGACTGGTTTGGCTAATTTGTTTCCTTGCTTGCCAACTAACTACTAAATTAAAGTACCTACAGTAATAAAAAAACTATCTACTGGGGCTTATTCTGATAGAATAGGTGATTCGATCATCATCTTCCTAGCCTTTTTCCCGTATTTTACGGGACAACAATTATTTAAGAGATAACAATTACAATCTAGGGGATTGAACGAGGGTACTGGTTTTTACACAGAGCGACTGCTATCTGACCTCCACAACCCAGAAGGGAATCCAGACCCAATCCAAAATTAGGTTACATAACCTTTGAATTTCTTCGTAGGTGCAGGGTTTCCTCACGGTGTTTTCCTTCGCCGTAAAAGCGCCGAATAAACGTACATATGAAATTCGAAAACCGAAAAACACATTGGTACGTGGTGAGAGCAGGCCTTGGCCCTATCCACTACACCATCCGGGCTCACTTAAAAGGTATTAATTTTAATATGTTCCATAATTTTTTTTTATCCAAAACATAACTGACCATTGACCAATTCAGATAAAACTGACTATACTGAAAGTACGTGTTGGATGTTCTTGCCAAAAAAAGATTTGGTCTCACCGTTGTATTAGTTTAATAGTGTATCTCGTACTACCTCGGGGCTTAGACAGATTTTATGATATTTCAGTACACAAACTTTGTTTTACAGGATATTTTTTTTTTTGTAAACTATAACATTTTTCGTCTTTATTTAGAATGGTGAGTACAATTGTGAGTTCAATAAAATAAAATTTAGTGAGGACTCTTATAATTTCTTCCTAAAGTAACTATAATAAATTGAAAATAACCATATTTAGGCTCATATTTATAAAGCGATCGAGACTGAGAGTATTATTAAGTATGGATTTGACAGATCGTTTTGTACTTAAATGACATTACGGATACGAACTCAAACTCGCAAACACTCTTGAGAGCTGATTATAAATACGGGCCTTACACGAGTTTCTGCACCGTATACTGAAGTTTTACATTGTAAGAATGAGAAATTATTATGTTCGACTGCGGTTAAAATTATCCAATGCTAGTTTTAACCACGGGAACATAAATTATAAGTCTTGTTCCAATAGTCAAGATTTAGTGATTTTGTGCGAATTAACCCCTTTCCCTATAAGTAATAGCGCATAAATGGGATTGTGAGAGGAAAATTAAAAAACAATTTTGGTACTGACAATTAAATAATTAACAAAAACTGGCATAAAAACTACAAATCGTAAGTATAAAATTAAATAAAAATAAATAAAATAAAATAAAAATGTTTTATTTCAGATTTCGAGATCCATACAGTTACAGTTGTTACTGTTACAATAATTTTTATAAAAAAGATTCTGCCGCAGCCAAACGTAAAAATGGTGAACGATATTTTTTAATAGGTAGTACAACTTCCATGCTGGACTGGGAGAGATAGAAAAACATAGAATGTGCCAGCTGCATCTCCTCCCGGGCATGCTGTAAAAATCAGCTAAGGGATTTGAGGGTTTCTGTATTGTAATTTAGGCGATGGGCTGACAACCTGTCACTATAGCAATATACAGATCTATCTGGAATAACCCTCAAAACTTGTCAGACGTGGCGGACCGGCCTTTGTTTAGGTCGTTTACGCTCTGCCTTCCCCATTAGGGATACAGGCGTGATTATATGTATGTATGTATGTATGTAGTACAACTCTAGGTTGTTCTAATTGAAAACGAACGTACAAAGTTCATCATTTTTGTAATACCAGTGTATATTAAACTAAACCTATACAATACACACATGCCTAGGCCCGTATTTATAATCAGCTCTCAAGAGTGACAGCGAGTTAGAGTTCGTATCATAAATGTCATTTCAGTACAAAACGGTCAGTCAAATCCATACTTAATATTGCTCTCAATCTTGAGATTTCTTTATAAATACGAGCCTTAGTTGCGTACGTATCCATTATCATGATTATAGGCGCTATTCTTTCAATAACGTTTCTCTTATTTTTGCCGTTTCTACAGAATCAGTCGCCCTCAGTCATTAAGGAGACAATGGGACAGTGTGAGGGCAACATTACCACCAGAGAGCTTTAATTGTTACCAGAATAGAAACAAAATGGCGTCCACAGATCAGTTTCACCTTGTTATAATACATACAAGTGGATAGGATGTATTACTTACAATAGAGCTGGCTTTATCAGTGTTAAATACTGTGTTTTTAGTTTATCTAAGGAGCAACAAACTCATTTTAAAAAAAAAAGTTGTGTATGAGTGACATAGGCTCGTATTTATAAAGCGATCTCAAGTTTGAGAACAATATTAAGTGTAGATTTGACAGGCCGTTTTATACTGAAATGACATTTCTGATAAAAACTTAAAATCGCTGTCACTCTTGAGAGCTGATTTTAAATACGGGCCATAATCTCCTACACGTACCTTTTTTTTTTCGTGTATTATCACATTTATATTTTTAATCGTCAATGATCTAAGTTTCGATAAAAAACGGAAAAATACGGAATAGATATCCACTTACTACATAGAATCAGTAAATCAGCCCCTGTACCTGCAGGTTGCTACACTGACTGGGAGTGATAGAAAAACATAGAATGTGCTAGCTGCATCTCCTCCCGGGAATGCTGTAAAAATCGGCTAAGGGATTCTTGGGTTTCAGTATTGTAATTTAGGCGATGGGCTGACAACCTGTCACTATGCGCAATATACAGATCCAACTGGAATACTTAACCCTAAAAACGACCTTTGTTTAGTTAGGACGTTTACGTTCTGCCTACTCCATTAGGGATAAAGGCGTGATTATATGCATGTATGTATATCCTAGATCGTCTGTCTGAATATTCTTTAGTACTTTTGAAACATAGAAAGTGATTTTTGTTGCATGTGTGTTTAAAATATTATGATTGGGAAGCTACACATAATAATATGGTGGATTATTACCTTCTTATAATAAGAGAAGAGAATAATGATAATAAAGAAAATAATAATAAAATAAATCATTTATTTCTAGAGTTACAAAACAAACTTATATCTAGAACCCGCCAAGCTGCATAGCTTGCACGGAGACAAGACATGATTTTTTCTTTTACAATAATAACCCTACTACTAAAATCACGGTTGAAATCATGGTTTATAATACCTAGCTTTTTATATAAAAACTCATTTATTTTTCAACCCCAAAAAGAAAAGAAGCAGGGGCATTATTCTCACATTTTCACCCTCATTACTCCTTAAAAGGGCTCCTCCAATTATTAAGAGTTTCGCGCCAAAAAGCGAGTCAACACACAGACCAATTAGCTACCAAGAATTAATTAAAGTAAAGCTCTTAAGTTAAATTAAGATTCCTTATTGTTCACGTTGAGATATAACAGTGCTTTGCATTTTCATTACCTCTTGACAGAGGACCTGAAAAGGTAAGATAAAAATATATGATTCTGTCAGATTCCAACAGATTGTTTCATCATTAAAATTAATTTATGTACCACTGCTGGATATGAGAATCTGCTTATAAGAAGTATTTCGCCATACTCTCACTCACAATCGGACTTGACTTGACGAGCAGATTTTCTAATTAGGCCCGTATTTACAATCAGCTCTCAAGGGTGACAGCGAGTTGAGTTTGAGTTTGTATCAGAAATGTCATTTCAGTACAAAACGGCCTGTCAAATCCATACTTAATATTGCTCTCAATCTTGAGATTGCTTTATAAATACTAGCCTTAGATACTTTATTCATAATCATAAGAAACGCTGCTGTATTTTCCCTTTAATTAGCCTCTTACTTGCCATTTATAACACCCAAAGTATAAGAATATGAGGTAGGTAATAGGTACAACACAAACCTGGCACGAAAAGAGCAGCAGATTGATTTCTTGAGTCTGTATTAAATAAGCGTTCTTTGATCCCTCACTCATCATCAGCTCATTATACGTCACCACCGAGGAGCATAAGCCTACCCTGAACTAGGGTGATTGGTTAGCGGCTTGCGGGATTCAAACCACGACCCCCTTCGCAGGACGCAACGGCCCTATCCACTACACCATCCGTCTTGTCTTTTTCTTTGATCCCTACACGCCTGAAATCATACAATGTCGGGTCAAGTGTATCACCATTATATTTTCGCCTTGTTTATTTTTAAAATCACTTTCTGTTTGACGTTGCCAAGGCAATTAACGTGATATTTTGCGTGATTTTCATTCATGTCTGCCATTCATGAATATTTGTTTAATCATTTGAGAAAACAATAGGCAGTTTTAATTACTGACAATCAGTTTCTTGAGGTTTTGTTTATATTCAAATTGACTTTAATAAAACAGCGCTTTTATATCCAAAATAACCTCTATATAGCCCATCGCAGAATTTGGCATTTATCTTCGAATGGGAGATATACTTATTAGTCATATTCTCTGCAATTTGGCAGTTAGATTGGCGTGCAAAATTGCAGGTAAGGTCAATGTGCGGAATTCCGTCTACAGGGCAACTCCGTCTAACGACTATAACTTAAGCATTTAAATAAGAGCGCGGATTACTTTGTGGTCGATAAAACCAGTATTGTGGTGTTAGTTCAAATCACATGGCGCTAGAAGCATTATGAGGCTAGAAAAAAGAAAATAGCCATTTTTTGTGACGGTATGCCGGTCTTACCCTGTATAATGAAGTATGCCGGACTTCCACACATTGACCTTAACTATTATAAACCTTTGATTTTGTTAGCCAATAAAATAATTCAGTCTTTCGATTGGCCCATATTGTTCGAGATAGATATAGTATATAAGTACCCACTTCCTTCGCTACAATCTATATTGTTACTAAACGTGAAATCACTATCCCGAGTAATAACGAATACTTTTTACCACGGAAATATTTTTGTCTCAAATCTAATATGACAAGGGTAAGGCTGTATGTGAAAGTAAGTCTCTTTTCATTGTAGGGTTCACAAACGACCAACCCGGGTGTCAGAGTTTTTAAATGGCTTACATGCCTCTGACTCTGACATTGTTTTGTATCACAACAACCGTCAACATAAAAGCACTATAAAGCCAAAATTTCAACCATGAATCACATAAGAACAATAATTTAGCCATTTAAAACAATTTATGAAAAGGTACTTACATAAATTTTATCTATAACAGTATAAGCTTTTGGGTATACAAATACAATAGTGTGTGTTTTATTCAAAAATCTTCAATTAGTTATGATCTTACAGCCATTTGAATTTCATCTAAATATTGCGGTGCGCTACCGATTGCTAGGAAACTGCGTACGTGCGTTACGTCATAAGCCGTGCGCCCGGTGCAAAAGTGTGGACCAGCCGGTCATCGGGCGGCCGGGCCACGCGCTTATTTTAAAATTCTATATTTCGGTACGGTAACTGATTGTGGCATCGAAATGATTCTTCCACAGGATTTTTTTTTATTTTCAACAGCCAATAATGATGAGCAAGAAATCTAAATAATTGTATGGAAATGGATCAGAAAGCTTAGAACAGCTAAAGCCAGCAACACGGCTGCTCCACTTTTTGTTTTTGTGCCCTAATTTCTTAATAATGTTTTCTTAACTCCATTGCTTTTTGTGCCGGCGGAAGTTTGGGGAGATTCCACTGGGGGATTCTGAACAAAGTACCCAACTAATTTACAAGGCTTTCACGGCTGTTTTCACTAAAATTATAAATGTTCTGGCTTGGTTAGGCAAATTTTTGCACCATTTTTTGTGGAAATTTTTGTTTGGTAAAAACATTTTTTTTTTTCTAGAAGTTACCGCGCAAGATCGAGAGCAGTGGAAATCCCTTCTTCGAGCCTTATTTCCCTTAAAGAGATAGGATTTCATCATAAAAAAACAAATTCGAAATCTGTACAAATAAATAAAATTTGCGATTCAAAAACTTGGTTCTTTTTTTTCGATATCTCACATTACAAAACATGCTATCTTTAAAAAACATGGCAAAAAAATATCGTCTTATTTTGAGTATTTAAAGCAGAAAAATACGTTAAAGAGTTGCCCCATGAAAGGGTTTAGGTTTTTCCTTATCACATAACCTTTTCTTGTAATAAATGTCAGCGTTTAAGAACAACTTCGAAACAGAGCGAGAGAACGGAAAACATATTTGTTTTTATGAGCGAGAAAATTTAAGAAGTTGTGAAGTTACTTCTGCTCAACGGCCTGGGGCGCGACTCAAGCGCGACCACTGTACAAGCGAAGCGGGAGAGGTTTCTATTTACATTTAAGAAAAAACATTTTGTCCATGGGGCAATGGACAAGAACATGGGGCAAGTGACTCAAATGATATTTATCAATTTCTGTACTAAAGAATAATACCTACCTAATACTAAAAACGGACCGATGTATGCCCGACAGACTCATGTCCGTGCTAGAAGATCATTGGGCCAATATTGATCAAAATTTTAAGGACCAATGAGAAGCCGCGAGACGCCACTGCCACACGCACTGCCACATGCTACGCACTATAGCCCAACGTATAAGTACGCTACCCGCAACGCTCTGCCGTTTGCGTAGCAGTAGCATATGCTAAGGGCTACGCACTACGCCCCACTGTCATATGCTACGTGCTAAGCCCAGCGAGTAAAATTAACCCCTAACGTCAAAATCCGCTCCCCGCAATTTTGCCAACAACCCAAGCGGCCGAATCCAGTGCGGCATTGCGTAACCAAGATATTTCCGGAATATAAACGGTTTTTCTTAAAATGGCATGTTATAACGTTTGTTCCTACTTTAATGCTGGGCTGTGAGAAAAAGAGATGAGAAAGAGACTGGCTTATGTAAAAACCAGTATAGGGAAACCAGATAAGGGCTATAATACACAAAAAAATACGAAAATTTTAACAAGACAAAAGAAATAATTAGATAAATATTTTTTTATACCGGGTGTAAAAAAAAGTACTACGTTCCTCTAAACCACATGTTCTACTGATAATACCAAACAACTTTCCCAAAGAAAAAAAAATTTAGCTCGAAAAAAAACATCGTCATTTCCATAAAAAGATACTCCCCGGGATCTGTAGTTTTGTATGGACGATGCAAAATTTCATTTCGAGTTAAAAAAATTGTGCTTTGGGGAAGTTGTTTGGTATCATCAGTAGAACATGTGGTTCAAAGGAACGCAGTTTTTTTTTTTACACCCTGTATAGTTGTCCTTTTGCACCCAATGTGATGAAATGACTTACTCTATCCCCTTGCTCTATCCTCACTCTACCTGTCCAGATGCAACCCTCCCAAATCCACTCAAATTTGACAGCTTTTTCCTCGTACGTATTTGACACGGGTTTTGGAGCAGAGGGTCACGCAGGGTAGCGTTTCCGTTAGGATTAATTCTTTACAAACAAACTTGTGCGTTTCCTTATTCGTCAGTTCCAATCTTTAGCTGGACATGGGCTAAAGGTTTTCAGGCAGACGAGCGTGGTTCAAGCGTTTATTCGCTGAGAATGATGCCCAGGCGTATCCTTCTCGGCTAGTTGCCTTTTAAGAAGTCAAAGTCAAAACATTTATTTACAAATAGATTCCTAAGAACACTTTAAGAAAGTCACAAGCAATTCTATTACAAGAAAATTATATCTATGTCACAAAATAAAATAAGAATATATCACATTGAAGAAGCATGAGAAACTCGCACTTTGCTGAAGATTACCGTAGGAAAATATTGTGACGGTATTCCTGTATACAATACACTGCAAGAATTTTAGTTCGTAATCAAGATTTCTTATTAGAAGACCTTTCTCAAGTCAAAGACCCTTGTAGTCCAGCGGTCACAAATACAAAAACTGACCGCGAAATTAGACCCCAAACTTTATTTGATGAGGGTGCTTAAACAAAATAGATAAAAACAAAGATGTGTATCAACATCGCTGTAACTTCTGAATTCATTACCACTGAACTACTATTATACTAGCGTATCTGGAACAGCCATCACGAACATACGACATGTCCCCAAAATTCAATAAGGCGTCCGCACGAATTTCGTCCGTATTTAATTTTAAAGGGTTTATATTGAAGTAATTACTTATGAAAACTTCTACTACTTCTACTATTCTTTTTATATTAATACCCAGTGCGACATGTTTCTAACTTTTTAACTCATTTTTATTAAAAAATCGAGTCAGATCACTAGTATGAATATGAGTGCATGCACACATATTAAATGGGACATAAAGTGCTTGGATGATGTCTGCTCCATACATTAGCTCAGTGTTCATTACACGAAATGAGCTTAACGATAAATATTTGTACACGTCTCATTATGAGTGTAGTTCAAACAAACGAGATCAAATAAACAAAGCTTGTATAATTATCTGTTTTGTTGAGACAAAATTTTGGGCTAAGTAAAAAAAGTTTTATTGAACGAACTTTTATTAAAGCGTGTTCTACTTATACAACGTGTAACAGAAAGGGTATATGCATAGAGAAATGGGTGAATCTACCCATAAAACTGAACAACTTTCCCTAAGAAACATAGGTCGAATAACGAAAAAAAAAATTGGCCTTAAATACAAAATGCATCAGCTGATAGCGCATTTAGTATGGGAAATCAAAAATTTTTTTTTCGTATTTCGACCTATGTTCCTTAAGGAAAGTTGTTCAGTTTCATGGGTAGATTCACACATTTCACGATGCATATACCCAACGTTACACTCTGTTACACGTTGTATATGAAAGTATTCATGACAATCTCTGATTTAAGCCATTTTTACTTTAATTTGATGACAGATTGTATCGTCACGGTCATCGCTGACCTCTGTGTCTAGAGTCAAGAGCTAACCCATACCAGGTACAGAAGTCTAATGTTAATGTTATCTCTGACCTAGAGTCAAATAAATATTACGTGCGTCTATTTTTGTCCATACTCCTAAAATAGCACTATCTGGTTATTTCATGCTGATATTTACATTAAGTTTCCTGAGAGTGCACTCCAATGCTACTCGCATGTCCACAATCGTTTATACATCATTGTCTGTCACCGACTGTATACGGGGTGTAAGGGACAGCTTCCCACAAACTGTTACTCCTCAGAAGAGTATCACCAGGTTTTTTTTTTCAGTTTTTTTTTTTTCATAGGTGCAAATTATCTAATCAAAGTGGACATTTTGCATGGAAATGACATATTTGTTTTTCATCTCCTGAAAGAATTTCCTGGTGAAAGTTGTTCAGTTTCGATGACTGAGCAACCCCTATCAGTTTGCGGGACGCTGTCCATTACACCCGGTATAGGAGCCTGCGAAGATCCAGCGGTTTTGCGCGCGCCTATACCCGCTGCCACCCTCAGTCTGCCCGATCCCTTCGCCTAGAACGCACGTCTGCTGTTCTCCGAATCTGATGTACATAAATCGTATATAACATTCTAAATTCAAAAATTCGAAAAAAAAAAAACTTTATGTTTCGAAAAAGAGAATACAGTCGCGTCTGAAGTTGAGTAGATTCGGAATTTGAATTTTATTTCGTTTTGTTAGTGTAAGTGGCCAGTGTTTTTAATAGACGTAAACGATGTGTTACTCGACCGAAGTGGGGTAGTTGCTGGCAGTGTCCATCATCATCATACAGATGATAAGATGATAATTCTTCAGGCTACACTTTGAAACTGTCAAGGCCAGGTATGTATTAAGAGTACAAAATAAGTACACTATAATCTTACTATTTTTTCTCAAAGTTTTCTTGAACCTGTTGATTTTAATAATGATTTTTTTATGAATTCTGTGTTTATAAATTCTTCGTTGGAGCGGGTCTAAACCAATTTGTTAGTAAGTTAATAACGATCCTGCCTTTTTTCCCAAAGCTTTCACAGCCTCTTTAGAAAAAAATGTTTTACAAACATCTTTCATCTGCATTTCATTATATTAAACCTTATAAAAGTTTCCTGAACAGTTTTCCTCGAAATAAAAATTTATTTTTTCTGAAGTATCGACACCTCGTTATGTTTGCCCTATTTTGGTGACACAAACTACTATTAAATAACTTATAACTTTTATTCTTGTAAGTTTCTTAGGAGAGTATTAATTACTCGTAACATATTGTTTTTAGCGTTCGACATTGTTTCTGTAAAGCACAATATAAAAACGCATGTTAAACAAAAAAAGTGTAATGACCTTAAATGTTTCTTGGTCCAATATCGAGGTGCTTTTTTTCATATTTTTATATTATAGATATCCGAAATTTTCTTTGAATATACGATTTCTCTGTCGAATATTTTTATCGATTTCCAAAAAAGTTTTTGTTTTTTCCAAAATAATTTTTACATTTTCTTAAAGCCCTTTAAATTCTGCGTCTTTTGAGCCCTCATACGTCCTCGTGGCCCTAAACGTCAGGGTATCAAGGGCAAGTCGCATACACGAACGACATAAACAATTAAATAGAGACCACATTTGAAATATTATTTTAACAGGTAGAGCCAGTAATTTTAATTTTTTTTTTGACACTTACACTAGGTTGTTATTAAATTGACAAAAATTTGCCTACTTAACCGAATTCTATGACACTAAAACTTTAATATTACAACTATATTATACTTTCGTCAAAAATATTAGACTAACATTAGAAAAGGTTATATTAATAAAATATTTATTAGAAATCTCATAAACTAGTAAGTTCATAAAGAAACTCCGGTATTTTTTTTTTATTTTTTCAAAGAACGTTGTCAAAAATTTATCAATAAGCGCATTTTTTTCTATAAACAACTATACATACCTGTGTGTCCTCGTATTTCACACCCGCGTAACAGATCTAGGCTCGTATTTATAAAGCGATCTCAAGATTGAGAGCAATATTGAGTGCGGATTTGACAAGTAATTTTGTACTGGAATGACATTTCTGATTATGAACTCAAACTCGCTGTCACTCTTGAGAGCTGATTATAAAATACGGGCCCTAGTACGACGGTTGCTACTGAAACCACCATATTGATTTATTGGTAAAATGCAATTCGCCAAAAGAAAAACGTATAAAAGTCAACATAAAATTGAAACCTCCATTAAATCCACCGGACCTTTCCGCAACTTGTCACCTAAATGTGGCCGTAAAAGCCATAAAAAGTAAAAAAGGACAAACGACAAGAGCTCCCAGGGGCCTTATAAAAAGGTGACGTAATGATTTGGGCCCACGTTTTGACTCATATTACCAGGCCTTATTACGGATTGAATTATTGAAAAAATATAGAAATAAATTATACTTCAATGTTTTTATTTTTCTTTTACTTCTCGAGTTAATAGTTTTTTTATTTATATAGTTTTTGGCCATGTTACATTCCAAACTAGTAAATTTTACGGTAATTTATCTTTGGAGTCAAACCAATATCAAGGACATGTCTAATAAAAAAACTGGTATCAAATAAATTCACGAGCCAATAGCTAGTGAAAATGGGCCAATGACAGATGTTCAACGTTACTTTATAAAAGAAGCTTAGTAATTTGGGACCACTTTAACTCACGAAAGAGAGAAAAGGTGACAGTGAGGGATAGGGAGGTGAAAAAACTTGTGTAGACCCTAATAAAATAAATATAGCGCCTAAAATAATGTAAGGCTTTTTATGTTGAATGATATGAAATTCAAATGATGTTCATTATAAAAAAAAAAACTCATACACGAAGAGTTCCGATCCATTATTATCTGCACAATAATGGCAAAAAACATCACATTTGTTGTATGGGAACCCACCCCCATTAAATATTATTTATTCTATTTTTAGTTAGTATTTGTTGTTACAGCGGCAACAGAAATACAGCGTGTCACATAAAGGGTATATGCATCGTGAAATGTGTGAATCTACCCATGAAACTGAAGAACTTTCCCTAAGGAACATAAGTCGAAAAACGAAAAATAAATTTTGACCTTCCATACAAAATGCATCAGCTGATAGCGCATTTAGTATGGGAAATCAAAACATTTTTTTCGTATTTCGACCTATGTTCCTTAGGGAAAGTTGTTCAGTTTCATGGGTAGATTCACACATTTAACGATGCATATACCCTTTATGTTACACGTCGTATATTGTGAAAATTTCAACAATCGATCCATTACGCTGTATTATTATTATAATTTCACGACCATTTTATTTATTTATTTTCACTATGGTACGAAAAAAATACGATAAAAAATTATGATAATGACACAAAAGTCTGATCTTGAAGAGCAGGCAATTAAAAAATAAAAGTACATACATAAAACCACGCCTTTATCCCAAATGGGGTAGGCAGAGCGAAAACGACCTAAATAAGGTCGTCCGGCCACGTCTGACAAGTTTTGAGGGCTATTAATTACAGATGATTATGTAGGTAGTGTATTGCTTTAGTCACGGGTTGTCAGCCCATCGCCTAAATTGCAATTATTGAAACCCTCGTATCCCTTAGCTGGTTTTTACAGCATGCCCGGGAGGAGATGCAGCTGACACATTCTATGTTTTTCCATCGCTCCCAGTCCAGCATGGAAGCAAAAATAAAATTAAGTACTAATAAATAAAGGGTTGAAAAGGGATGTCGTAATTTGGGGGCTAATTTTGTCGTGTGGAAAGAATGGCCACTTAAACCCTTGGGGTTGACTGAGTTATGTTTCCTGCATCTGGTTTGTTATCATTTTATACTTCGTGGATTTTACTTGAGGTTATATAAATTAAATAATTTATTACTATAGTTAGAGAATCATTGCATAACATCGAATAAAGTATCTATCGATTTCTAACAATTTTTGTCTCTCACAACCACGGCTTCTGGAAAGAGTCCGAAACGTAGGTAATGTCAAAACAGTTTTGCAAATATCAGAACATGTGTAGTACATACATACATACATACATAAATCACGCCTTTATCCCTAATGGGGTAGGCAGAGCGTTAACGACCCAAACAAAGGTCATTACGCCACGTCTGACAAGTTTTGAGGGTTGTTTAAGATAGATCTGTATATTGCTGTAGTGACAGGTTGTCAGCCCATCGCCTAGATTACAATATATTAAAACCCTCGAATCCCTTAGCTGGTTTTTACAGCATGCCCAGGAGTAGATGCAGCTGGCACATTTTATGTTTTTCTATCGCTCCCAGTCCAGCATGGAAGAAACATGTGTAGTAGGTTAGGTATATCGTTTTTTTTTAACCTGTCTTATCTAGCTATTGGTGGCCTAACTGCTGGGAAAGGATTTAACGAAAGTGACATTATTTTCTATATTAGACTAGATGAGTAGGTAATCAATTCCGTTACTTACATATTGCCCTCTAAATTATCATATTGTTTAGGATACGAATGTATTTTTATTGTAGTAATTTCAAATGATACAGACAATAGCAGCTAATTATTAATCAAGCTTACAATTAAACATACATAATTGCCTTGTCCATACAAAATTGCAGATGAGGTGAGCATTTTTTTATGGAAAAGACAATTTTTAACATGTTTTATTTTTATTTTGGCCATTTTTCCATATATAAAAATAAAGGTTTAAAGCTCTGATAGATATAATATTATTTATTATGATAATTGGTAAGTTTGAAGGGTAAAACTGGCCGAGTTTTGACCCTGCCCTTTCCAACTAAACCGCACAAACACTCAGAAGTCATTGAATTATGATAAGTGCTGAGTTCACAAAAGCGTGGGCTCTATTTTGTATGAAAATAGCTAATTTAATCAATATGCTGAAATAGGGGGCGTATACATATGATCAGAAAATAATGTAAAGTTTATTGTGGAGTAGCATACTATAATTTTTAATACAATTACGTTTTTACTTCTCATGTAAAAGTACTACTTTGTGCAGGATGTAGGCTGCATAATTGAACTTTATGCACAAGAGCATAAAAGTAGCTTTTAAAATGTGTCTATACTAAAGATAGAGACCATTTTAGGCCATGCAGCCAAACACAATAAATAATGCACGGACAGAACTTGTTAATTAATTAAATTTCCTTGAATTTGCTTGCATTCTATTTTATGTAATTTATGGGATTTTGTTTGTTATTTTGTATGTTCTTCTTCATGTCTCGGTAATGCTTAGACAAGTTTGTCTTTGTTTTGTCTGAATTGTTTTGTTGTAGTTAAGTTCATTAGTCTAGCTTGATGTAAGTAATAATTATTTTAGTTAGCTCTAACGGTCTCCGAACCGGTACCAACTGAAAACCAGCGCCACAGCTCCGGCTATGGCATTATGCTGAGTTGGAACCGTTTCGGTATAGTTGTAAGTTTGTCAATTATGCCGAATAAACGATTTTTCTTTCTTTTCTTTCTTTCTTTCTATGTTCTTTTTAAAGCATTAGACAAAAAAAAATCAGGTGATTATTTAATGATAAAAAAAGATTTCAACAAAATAAATTTAAGACTAGGCTGTATATAGGTCTCCAGGTCAAGTCTAATATTTCATGTCGAAAGATTTAAAAAGTTAAGTGGCGGGAATGATGGTCTTGTTTTTTCATGCGTATTTGTTTGTTTACTTATATTTTTGTTGTTTCCTCGCAATTGAAGTGAAAAGCAGATATTCAAACTCGTGCACAAATCATTTTTCTCCTCGACTTATTCACAAGCCCGAGCCCGCAGGGCGAGGTAATAATCTCGGAGAATAATGACTTGATTTATGCACTTGTTGTGATATCTACTATTTTTAGGATTGGTATGCAATAGCCGTCGCCAAATACTAGGAGAGGACGATTAAAGTGTTTACATATTTTTGGGCTATTGACACGAAGAAAAAAGAAGGGTTGGTATGGAATTTATCTTCTCAGGCAATGGCATCACAGACTTGCTTCGCTTGTAGAAAATATAAAACTGAATTATATCACATATGAGGAGGACTCCGTGAGGTTTTTCATACAAACGCTCTACACTAATCCCTTCACAATTGCCCCTGGTCGTTTCCGGTGCAAAAGTGCCCATGACATTGGATGGCCATATTGGCAATGGACAACCTTTGAACCAGGACTCGGAAGGGGGGGTCAAATTTCTTTTACTTTTCGACAACCTATTTCTTCGACAAATTTTCTCGCAGATGTTTTATAAATAAATTTTGCTTCAGGTTTTATTCTAGAAGCCTTTTATTCTAAATTAAAATACCTGGCTGAATTTTATATCACCACGAAATAACTTTGTTAGCCAAATTTTACGCCTCTCTTTTGTTTTCATGAAAAAATCAACTCTTTTGTCCGTGATTTAAAATGGTTTTTCAGAAGCTTTGTCGTTTCTCAGGTATCTTTTGTTTTAGTTCAAAACAATGCCGCAACTCGATGGTATTGTTGAAAAATATAACTTTTTAATTTGTGTAATCACGTTTTTAACAACCCTTCCAGCTAAACATCGATGAGGACAGCAACCACACCTCCGTAATGTTCGGCGACGAAACATTCGGCGGCCGAACCTTCGGTTGAATGTATTAGGTATCTCGCTGACGAACAGCTAAAATTGGCAAACAAATTAAATAGCGACGATCGTTTCGATCTGTTTTGCTGCAGTACTTATAAATTAAAAAATCTATTAAGAAAAGAACCAAATTTAGTCACTAAAACTAATTAAGTTTAAAATTAATTTAAGTTACTTTATATTTCTTCAGTATTGTTCACCTGTTTAATTGTGGTAGCTTGTAATTGGCATATACTTGTTTACCATAGTTAAGTCATATTGTAAAATAGGCTGTAAGCTTCCCAAATAAAATAAAATAAAAATAAAATAAAAAAACAGTTTCTTTATGCCGTATTTTGCTCGGATCCGCTCGACCTAGGTTCGGCGCTACGCGGTGTAGCGCTTGTACATACTTACATACCTCGAAAAAGGCAAGCAAAGTGCTTCTTAGCGGGTAACAAAAAATTATTAACACTATATATTTATCTCAAATTTTGCAATTATGATCATTCTTTTTTCAAATAGAACAATAAACCCAGTGACGGTCTTGTTAATTCACAACCTGTTGCATATTTTTCGATGCTCTGCCTAGTCCTTAAGAGATGCAGGCTTGCAGGTGTGACTTACAAACACAACAGTACGAATATTTACTCACCTCGCCTAAATCTCAAAGTAAAAGGTTTCTTCAAAGATGAGTGGTCATTCATTACAGTGATTAGTGATCAAAAGAACCGACAGCCAAACGATTAATATTGAGAAAGAAAATTAAGCAGAGTTTGGCTCGGTACGGAGGTTTAGGGTGATTATTTCGTCTGAAAGGGATGAAAGGATTTTAGCTGAGAATATCTGATTTGTTCTACTTTTTTGTTCTAGGCAGATAATCACATAAATGCTGGCTTAGATAGGCATGTTGGATATGTGTTTGTCATACTTAAATGTGAGGTTGATGCCCTAGAGGAACAACTAAATTCGCAGGGGACAAAGATAAGAAAATAGATTTATTTTTATTTGCGTTGAGTAAGTTCTTGACTGTAGTCAGTGATGGAGAGGATACAGAGTCGACGGTAGAGTAAGCTTGCACTCAAAAGTCTTAACTCTGTTGTTGATATTCGTAAACGCTAAAGCTAAAGGAACACATTGCCCTCGATTCTGGCCGCCACATTCTTAACTAATTTTAAGATAGCGCTGTGACTTTCTTAACTTTGACATAAGAACAGGATAGCAAATAAAGATATGTGTTTGACGTTCCTAATTTGACATAAAGCTGCTTTAAATAAGAACCGAGCATAGATCATGTTCCTTATTTTACGTTAAATAAGCAATCTATTGTCAAATTTCAGCAATTTAATGTCAGATTAGGAATGTCAAAGTCATGTGTTTATTTGTTATCCTGTTCTTATGTCAAATATAAGAAAGTGACAGCGCTACTAAGAATTATAATTAGTAACTGGACGGCGTGAATCGAGGCCAATGGCGGCAATTCTAGTCGCTCCTCTTCAAGTTCTCATAATTTACATCATATAAGCAATCTTACGTCAGATTAGGAAATGTCACAGTCATGTGTTTATTTGCTTTCTTGTTCTTACTTCAAAGTAGACAGAACGACAGCGCTAAATTAAAATTAGTTAAGAAATGGTGCTGCCAGAATCGTCAGCAATAAGCAAGTACTCGTATTAGGCACCAGATACCATTGGAAGGGTAGTCGCAAGACAGGCAACCCTTCGTGGAGCCACAAAGTTGCCTGGGGTAGACTGGTAGAATGTAGATCTCATTGCCATTCGAAAATATACGGAAAACTATAAATAAGATCGCTTTTTCATTTAGGTCCTAAATTCGCCTTGTCAAAAAAATAATAATATTTTTTTCTGAATCTTTACGTAATTTAAAAAAACTAATTTCATGGTTTTCGGTTTTAGATCAGCCATTATTTTTATTTTATATTTTTAAGTAACTGGACACGCGTGACGTCACAACGTAACATAAGATTTGGTTTCTTGCGTGTAGAATAAAAATTATTTTGTACTATGTCCTTTAAAATAGCAGTGAAATTAATGTGCCCTACCGTTGTTATTTGAACAAGGCGAATTGTGCAAGCAATTTTTGATTTAAACGGGAACTCGCTACCAGAACATTTTTAATGAGATCCCGCCATTACTGCGAACTTCTCCGCGAGCGAAAGACGCTTGAAAACTAAATTATATTGCGCCATTTCTATTCAGCAAGTATTTTACAAGATTCTACAGGGTGAAATTGAAATCATTCGACAAACTTTGAGGGTGAGTTCAGGCCATGGAACTGAACAACTTTCCCCATGGAACATAAGACGTCAGACTTAAAAAAAAATCGACCTCCCATACAAACGGCCCCGTCAGCTGACTGACTTCACTATGAAAGAACAAATTGTTTTTTTCGTCTGATGGCCTATGTTTCATAGGGAAAGTTGTTCAGTTTCATGGCCTGACCTCACCCTCAAAATTTGTCAAATGATTTCAATTTCACCCGGTAAAAGATTATAAAACTTTTTATTTTATTAGCATCATAGATGAAAGTTCTCGTTGCTTAGTATTTCCAATATCTTTGACAGCCACTGATTAAAAAAGATACAACGTCCGTTGCCTATTTATTTTAGTACAGAAAAAATATTGCAAGCTCTTTTTATCAGAGTACTTTCTTGGATGTTGGACTGGGAGCAGCGATAAAAAAAAACATAGAATGTTCCAGCTGCCCTTCCTCCGGGGCATGCTGTAAGAATCAACAAAAGGGATTCAAAGGGATATTGGCTTACAACCTGTCGCCATAGCGATACACATTGCAGTCTCAAATTGCACTCAATATTCGTCAGACAGAAAAATCTATGTTTTTCTATTGATCCTTGTTAAGCATGGTAGTTTAAAACTTAAACCGTTTATAATTAGATGCATGGTCATTGGTCATAGTCGTAGGTTGGTCCACCTGACTGCTTCGATGCAACCAGGTCTAGGTTGCCGATATTTATAGGCCAATGAACACGGCTAGATGTTTTAGGCTCGTATTTATAAAACGATCTCAAGATTGAGAGCAATATTAAGTATGGATTTGACAGATCGTTTTGTACTGAAATGACATTTTTGATATGAACTCAAACTCGCTGTCACTCTTGAGAGCTAATTATAAATACGGGCCTTAAAGTGTTTTAAACAATGTCCGTCTTAAGCTGCAACCTTCATTGATCTAGTGGGAACCAAACTTTTGGCTCACGATCTAGAGACTTGAGTTCGATTCCTACTGATTAAAATTCTCAGTTTAGTTATAATGGTATGACACGTATTGGGTAGAAGATAACAGGTGCTTCGGAAGGCACGTAAAGCATGAAGAAGAGTACGCTTTCAGTAACACGAAGAAATTTACAAATAACAATCACGTTTTCTCATTTCTCTTCCCAACAATCTTCTAACAAAGCGTCAGTCCACAAACAAGCTGTTTTCAAGCGAGTGCCTACAGGGAAATCACCATGACTACCTATCCCACAGACCTAGACAGGACTAGACCATGAAACCTCTTCATAAGGTATGATAGATTCCTTCTAGATTGACTTGCGGAATCTGATCTAACTCAGGTTTAGTTTAGGCTCTATCCACACTCATGCTTTCAACTTACATTTATTGACTTGACTTCCATACCGTTCCATACATCATTCATACTTCTTTGTCAAAAAGCAAGGCACATTTTGATCGATAGAAGAATCATAGTTTTATTCTTTCTTATGAAATCAATATTTTGAATGATTAGATCAAAATCTATAGAATGCAAAGATTTTTAAAATGTGAAAAAAAGTGCAAATCCACGTGTTCCTTAGTCTTCTACTCTTAGGCCCGTATTTATAATCAGCTCTCAAGAGTGACAGCGAGTTTGAGTTCGTATCAGAAATGTCATTGAAGTACAAAATTACCTGTCAAATCCGCACTCAATATTGCTCTCAATCTTGAGATTGCTTTATATATACGAGCCTTACTTTGAGAAATAAAGGGCTTTAGGTCCAATTCACCCTGACGCATTACTCTTAGCCATTCACAAACATCTCACTTGCACTCGCAAAAACATTCTTGAAACCTTCTGGTCCCATAATTGACTTTTACAGTTCTTCCCCGAAGAAAAACAGCTGATACGTCTAATATATTTTTTACCGCACCCATTCCAATATTGAAGAATTTTCCTTGTATAGCAATATACTCTCACCACAGTTTCTTTGTACATTTTGTTTAGATTTTACTGCCGTGACGTAGCCTTGACGGGCTGTGTAAAAGGCGCGTTTAAAAAAAAAATATCATCATTTATTGCTGGGTTTGTTCCACCTTTATTCTCCAAGTTTAAAGTCGAGCAGCGATGTATAGTGTGAAGTGATAAAAGCAGTGCCAAGGCTTTTAGTATCTCAGGCACAAGGGAAATAAGAAAAACGACGGCATAGTATTACAAAGGCTTATTCCCCTTATACTCCCAGTTCACTCGATATTGCGCGATCCTTCGCAGTATGGAGGGGTTTCGTAAATCATGGCTTTACTTGTAAGGAAAGGGAAAAAATCGTATAAAAAAAATAAGTCGTCAATCCTGATACTTGTTAGAACTACCTTATTATACAGGGTGTAAAAAAAGTACTGCGTTCCTATCAACCGCATGTTCTACTGATGATACCAAACAACTTTCCCAAAGCACAAATTTTTTAGCTCGAAAAAAAATTTTGCCTTGTCCATACAAAACTGCAGATCCCGGAAAGCAACTGTGTATAGAAAAGGCAACACTTTTTTTCGAGTTAAATTTTTTGTTAATTAAATGGCATATTTTTGCAAATAATACTCCAAAATATCTTTAAAAAATGCTTCGTGCTAAACAGCAAAACGCAATTAGGTGAATTTACTTTGACTTAATGTTACAACTCACTATAATCAACCACTGAACTTAAAAAAATGACTTTTATTTATCTGACTACATTTTCCTGGAAATAATTTTTCCGCGGAATAATTTTTACTCATTCACAAAATTAGCGATGCGCGCGCAGATCCACAGATTACCTAGTATATGTCACGTAGCGTTTTTTTTAAGGCAAATGCACAAAAAACAGCCAGTATTACTAATAAATTAAATTAATGTTTTTGTTACAGAAATGGAAATTTAACTATTGCTTTTTTTATTTATTGAGTTGGATTTTTTTTATATTTTTCATGGGCTCCTTTTACGTTAATGAAACACCCCTAAGCTATGGCACGCAATTGAATTAACACCCTGTATAAGCGTTAAATTTTGTATTAAAGCTGCTTCCTGTACAATTTCTCGTTTTAATCAAACCCGCAAATCTCGGATCGACATCCCAAAATTCTATCCCCCTTCCTAACCGCTACTACAGAACAGAGGCAGTTTAAATCGGTGTGAAAAGGGTGCCAATTAATTTATTCCATTATACCTACTTTGTCTAAATTCCGTCATCTACGCTAACCAATATTTTTTATTCACTCTCAATTTATGATTTTTTCAGTAAATTTTTTATTCCTCTTTAACTTTAAGCAGCGCTTTCATGGATCCTTCGGGAAAATATACGTAGTTATTATGTTTACATACTGTTGTAATATATTTTTTTTAATATGATTTGTAGTTTTTAAGAAATTGGAATTTTTGTGCGTTTTTCAAACATTTATTACGCGGCCACGGACGTAACCGCATCGCCGTTGCGTGCGCCGTTTAAAAGATATTTCTTCTCTCTCTCTTAAAGTCTAGTTGCTTATTCTTCTTCTTCTTCTTCTGTCGTGTGGGTTTCGAGTCATTCGACCCGATGAACCCTGGTGTCAGAGTTTTTAAACCACCTAATAGCACAGCTAATAGGCATCTGACATGGTTTGTGTAAGGACCACTATCAATGACAGCAACCGGGACCGACGGCTTAACGTGCCCTCCGAAGCACTTTTCTTTTCGGACAATCAGGTGATTCAGCCTGATGTCCTAACCAAACTGGGTAAAATCTCACAAAGTGATAAATTAACAAATATCAACTTTGTGTTCCCCCAGGGAATCGAACCCAGGACCTCCGGATCGAGAGCCCATGGCTCAGACCACTAGACCACGGAGGCAGTTGCTTATTTAATCCCCTCAAGTATATTTACCCCGGAGAAGTTATTTCAATACCTTCGTTACTTTTCGCTACCCCTATTTTTCGCTTCCTGTCTTCAAACTCATCTGGAATGATAAACGCGTACCTTTATTAATTTCACTCAGGTGTAAGCAATAAACATTATCCCAAATCCCGGTACTGATAACTATCACACTTCTCTTATCCTCGAAAGTTTTGCCAGAGACTGAATATCAGGACTAGACCATACTAGGTAAAAAAACCTTTCACAGTGTATCAATCAATGAAATGAAAATATTAAAATAATGATAAACTTGTATCCAATGGACGCTTTTCCACTAGACGGCACGTCAACGGCAACGGCGACGGCACGGTACCGTCGACGATATCGTAGGTGAGATAATGTATGAAAATCAATGAAATGATATGACACGCTTTTCCACTTGCCGGCACGGCACCGTCACGGCATGTCATCGATTCCCATAGGTATTGTCACGTGATCGTCGCCGTGTCGTCGCCGTTGCCGTTGACGTGACGTCTAGTGGAAAAGCGCCCAATCACAGCATAAATATTTATACCATGGTAGAGCCAAGATGACATTTTTAACGTTCAAGTCATAGGGTTAAGTGTCAAGTTAGAGCACTCAAATTATGAACTTTTATCTTGTCTTCACTAAGGCTCGTATTTATAAAGCGCTCTCAAGATTGAGAGCAATATTTAGTATGGATTTAACAGATCGTTTTGTACTGAAATGACATTTCTGATACGAACTCAAACTCGCTGTCACTCTTGAGAGCTGATTATAAATACGGGCCTTAAAGAGCAAGAGAAAATCCAGCTTAGATCATTTTTATTGCAGTAATGTAGAATGATATTCAGTATTTTATTTTATAAACTTCGTCAGTTTATAAACTTTCGGTAGGTTAGGTTCGGTTAGTTTATAAATTTCCTAAGATAGATTATGATATAACGGTTTATGCAATGTTACGGTGACAGATATATCCTTCGTTATATAGGTACACCTTTTATTATACTCGCATTCTATTTTATTTACGTTTTCCCAGACAAGTGACACAAGCATTCGTGAAGTGGTATCCACTTGATATTGTGTCTTTGAGAGCAAGTTTGGGCTCAAGTGAATTGAAAATAGCAACGAGAAACTTAGAAGGAAACGTTCACACATTCGCGATAGTTTTATTTCATTACAGTAGGAAAGACGTGAGACAAATAGTTTGATAAAATGTGTAGTTACTTTAGAAGAAAATTAGTCTATGAGTTTTCTAGTATTTACAAAACTGTCACCAACTCATCCCACTAAAATTATAAAATGAAAAAAATTGGGATGTTTGTTACTCAATCACGCTTCAATTCAACTACTGGACGGATCGGGAAAACTTAAGAATAGATTAGATCATGGATTTAGGTATATAGGCTAAGGGCTGAAGTAAAGGGCTTTAGACTGGAAGGCAGAATGAATTTGCGGAGGTCAGATGGCAGTCGCCCTGCGTAAAAACCAGTACCCTCGTTTAATCCCCTAGATTAGGTAGCCGACCCCGCGAAATACGGGAAAAAGGCTAGGAAGGAAAAGGACGAAGCCCAATGATCCAAGTACTACATAAAATTGTACTTATTTAAAATATCTCTTCTCATTAAGAAGCGATATTGTAGGTTATTATTTATTCTCTCCTTCCTGGAAACCGTAGTCGCTCTGCATTATAATGAAATGACAAAACAACGTCTAACTTAATAATTTACAATAAGTTGCGTTTGTTCCATATTCTGCTAACCCGCAGATCTAGATTAGGGTAGATTCGGCAACTCAATCTAGCTCGTGTGTAGGTACTAAACAGGGAGTAAAAAATATGTGACCAAACTTCAGGATGTGAAGGTCATGTTTATTTCGATTTAAATTACTAGGTAAAAGTTGTTCAGTTTCATTCATGGGTTTAATTAGGTCCGCACCCTAAAATTTGGTCGGCAATTTTATTTACTCTTTGTATACAACGTGTAACATAAAGGGTATATGCATCGAGAAATGTGTGAATCTACCCATGAAACTGAACAACTTTCCCTAAGGAACATAGGTCAAAAAACGAAAAAAAAATTGACCTTCCATACAAAACTCATCAGCTGATAGCGCACTTAGTATGGGAAGTCAATTTTTTTTTTCCTATTTCGACCTATGTTCCTTAGGGAAAGTTGTTCAGTTTCATGGGTAGATTCACACATTTCTCGATGCATATACCTTTTCTGTTACACGTTGTATAGGTATACACAACGAAATTCAGGTTGATTTTCAAGCACCATGAAACAAATACAAAAGGTATCCCTTTGTTCGGCTAACAGGAGCATCGCTGGACAAAACATAAACCCCATCAATTACCGTACCCTCTATGGTCAGGAAACGCTCTTATCTTGTATTATCTCTTTGTAATAAAATCGGTGGTTCGCTTCATTGAGGACCGGTCTGATTTTGCAGTTATTTTTTTCTAATAAAGGATAAATCGTATGTTAGAACGAAGCGTATTAACACTTAGGCTCGTATTTATAAATCGATCTCAAGATTGAGAGCAATATTAAGTATGGATTTGACAGGTCGTTTTGTACTGAAATCACATTTCTGATACGAACTTAAACTCGCTGTCAGTCTCAAATGCTGATCATAAATACGGGCCTTAGTAAGTACTAAACAAAACTTAATAAGTGCTTAGTCCATGCTTGAAATAATCTCACAAAGTGTCAACCGTTGTCTTAGGGGTTCTCGTACCGGAGATTAATACACCAAAAGTTGACAACGCATATTTTTAGTGTCTCCCGAAAAATCAAACCATCTCCTGGAAGAGAACTCCAAAGACCACAGATCCACACAGGTAAATGATATCTAACTACGGAAAATCTCGCTTTCTCAGTCAACGTTCAGCGGTTTGAAAATCTTTGATAAACTTTGAACAATCGATATCAAGCAGTGTTGGAAATCTCATTAGGGACTATGTAGTCAATATTATCGCTCTTTTGGTATATAATATGTCACAGGGAAATGACAAAACTAGGGATTTTGGAAATCCCAGGCGATATTGCGAAATCCCGAAAATCTTGTCACATAGACTCAATCTAGTGAAATGACAAATCCCTTAACATTTTCAGTAAGACGGCATAGTGATCAATCGATTACGCCTTCTTCCGGGATTTCGCGAAATCCCTGGTTTCGTCTTTTCCCTACGGCATAGGTATAATAGATATCTATCATTCTATGATCGCTCCAGTAGTGTAGGCGGTAATCATCGGACGCGCGGACCGGTATTGCGCTTCGAAACACAATTCAAACGCGTTTTTGGTCCAATAAATCTATGCGTATGATTTATCACTCTTATGCTCAATGAATCGAAGCGCTGGATGGACTCATACATACATTAATTTCACGCCTATAAATCTAAAGGCCTACCCCAGTAAGGTTTATGGGAAAAAAGCACAGATTACGTAGGCATATTTCCTACGTGATAAAATTTCATTCGCTTTTCATAAAAATTTACAACTTTTCCCAAGAAACATAGTTAGGTCAAAACATTATAAAATGTTCTTCCCAAACAAACTAAGTTAAAGTTCACCATAAAGTTTAATAAATAAGAGATTATGAATTTCGCAAAACAGGCAAAACTCTTAGCAGAGCAACGGAACGTCATTCTAAAGGTCACAAGATTAAAGTACTGATTTTCTGGAAGTTGTGATTAAAAAAAGTATTTATTTTATTTACATATTTCGATAAAAAAGAATTGGCGTATTTTGGAGATTAAATACATTCAAATCGGCCTTGTTTCCTGAGGGCAGAAAATTTAATTGCAAACTCTGAACTTGAACTTATAAAGTCAAAATTCAGTTGAGTTCATGTTTATACACGATTAATATTCAACCTTAAGGTCCTTGGTGAGAATAAATGAGTTAAAAACTGTTTGGAGGGTGAGCGTAGTAGCAGATCAGCTTTTAATAGAGTTACAAAAATTATTCTTCCTAGCTGGACTGGGAGCGATAGAAAAACATAGGGCCGTATTTATAATCAGCTCTCAAGAGTGACAGCGCATTTGAGTTCGTATCAGAAATGTCATTTCAGTACAAAACGACCTGTCAAATCCATACTTAATATTGCTCTCAATCTTGAGATCGCTTTATAGATACGAGCCATAGATTGTTTTTGAGGTTTTTTGCACTCACAGTTCTGTTATTGACATGTATGTTTCTTACTTTTTCCGTGCATATTGTAGATATCGGTAGAGCGGGATACGAAGGTTTCCGTCTATTGAAAATTAGGCGAAAGGCTGACATCGTATCACTATAGCAATACCATAGTAAAAAAAAAAACACTATAGCAATACCATAGTTCGTTCTTTATAAGGTCGATGACACACTATACTCCGTATTTTTAACGTTGCGTTAGAGATACAAACTTGTTTTGCAGTCCATAGTATTTTTTTTCTTTACAATTTTCAAGGAAGTCAACCGCAAAACATATGTTTGTAACAAGGTTATTGTCTGCGGTTCCGAAATTTGAACCTCTGCTAAGTTGCAAGGAAAAAGCTGTTTATGGGCCGCAAAAGAAGCTGGTATCGATAATGTAACATTAAAAAAACGGAGTATACCTACCTACATGCGTATGTATGTATATAGGTATTGTACTTATGTATTATTATCAGGCAGTTTCCAAGGATTAAATTATAGGCAATGTGCTAAACAGTGATCACATTAGTTGAAAAAAACTAGAAATGCATTTTAGCGGGTTTTGAAAAGGTACCATCAATCTGTCACACTACATGATAGATTGATGGTACCTTTACTTGTTTTCCTTTCATAGAGAATAGCTACATCAAGAAGAATAATACTATAGCTTGAAGCGTAGAATTGTATGGGATCATTTAGAATTCCTTAGCGGACTTTACACAAAGCCTTTCATTACTCGCTCTACTGCACCCTGCAAGATATCTCCTCTATTAACTGTTATATATGAGGGTAACAGTTAACTTGCTCTAATTGTTATTTATATTGTTGCTAGGGTGCAGTAATCTAGTGGTCTGAGCCATGGGCTCCGGATCCGAAGGTCATGGGTAAGATTCCCACGTGGGGAAAATAAAAGTTGATATTTGTGAATTTATCACTTTGTGAATGTTTTTCTAGCTTGGTTAGGACATTTATTCTCCGAAAAGAAAAACGATTCAGTGCTCGGTCCTTGTCGCTACATAAACCATGTCAGAGGATTGTTAATCGACTCAAAAACCCACACAATAAGAAAAAGACCCCACCATTAACTGTTATAATAGGTATGAGGTTTAACTTGCTCTAATTGTTATTTATATTACTAGGGTTCCCGAAGGACAAAATTAACTGTCATAATACGTGAACATTCTTGAGTTGGGTTAACTGTTGACAAAATTTACATAGAACTAATTAATTTAAGACTGATTAAGATAACTTTGTGGACTATTGTGGATATAAGCTTTCGAACTTCAGAAATCGAATTTGGATGTATTATTGATAGTGTCTAAAATCACGCCTGTATCCCTAATGGGGTAGGCAGAGCAAAAACGACCTAAACATAGGTTGTTCCGCCACGTCTGACAAGTTTCGAGGGCGAATACAGATGATGATTATGTATATTGCTATAGTGACGGGTTGTCAGCCCATCGCCTAAATTGCAATACACTGAAACCCTCAAATCCCTTAGCTGACTTTTACAGCATGCCCGGGAGGAGATGCAGCTGGCACATTCTACGTTTTTCTATCACTCCCAGTCCAGCATGGAAGTAAAGATATATCTAAGACACTATTTTCGTCTCCTATCCTACCTATCTAGCTTGATTGTCATTTCATTTGAATGTTGAGGCCTTTGCCCAGCAGTGGGACAGTTTAGGCTGATATAATAATAATAATAATGGGTATGGGATCGAAAGTCGAAGAATTGGAAGTGTTCAAAGACATGAGCTACCAAAAACATACACGTATCTATGCTTCCATGCTGGACTGGGAGTGATAGAAAAACGTAGAATGTGCCAGCTGCATCTCCTCCCGGGCATGCTGTAAAAACCAGCTAAGGGATTTGATGGTTTCAGTAGGTATATTGTTATTTTAGGCGATGGGCTGACAACCTGTCACTACAGCAATATACAGATCTATCTTAAACGACCCTCAAAACTTGTCAGACGTGGCGGAATAACCTTTGTTTGGGTCGTTGACGCTCTGCCTACCCCATTAGGGATACAGGCGTGATAATATGTATGTATGTTTCTAAGTTTTCCAGAAAGAAATTTACACTATGTTCAACCCAACTTCAAGTTCCAATTTATCTTCCTCGTCAAACGGCGCAAAAACTGCTAAATAAACTTTCCAGAAAATCCCCGCAACACATGTAGGAGACGGGGCGGCGGCGAGATCAAACGTGTGACGTAATTAGTGCTCTCCCGCACTTCCCGGTTGCATGCATGCATTTAGTCGAGCCTGTATAACTAACGAGGAAGGCAGAGTATCAACAGCTTCAAAATAGAGTAGTACCGCTAGATATCGCTACATCGTTGAACAAACTGTGAGTCATTAATGTCATTATAGAAATGACGAACTGTGAAACTCTTCTGTACTGATTCCTACAGTGTGCCCGAGAAGTTAAAAACTCTTTGTTTTCTATCGCTTCCAGTCAAGCATGAAAGATTTTTCAGCCGTTCCCTGTCCAGCATGAAAAAAAAAACAGCTAGAGTCTGTGCGAAAAGAGAACTTTGAGGGCACGCATTTGTATTTAATTAAACGTCGCTTGGTCATGTGAGTTTTATGCCCAGGTCTTTAACCTTAACCTTCTACATTAAATTTTGAAGGGTTTAGGTCAAAAACCTAGGCGACGCAACCAGCCGTGGGTTAATTAATACAAATGTGCGTCCTCAGATTCCATGCCTGTTCTCTTTCGCACAGACTCTAAATATATTTTCAAAAAATGCCTGCAACATCATGTAGGAGTCGGGGCGGCGGCGAGATCAAACGTGTGACGTAATTAGTACTCTCCCGCACTCCCCGCCTACCTGCCATATAGGTACTGGGCTTGGTGCAGCTTTGATTTACATCTTTGACCTGAAGCTAGGAGCGATTAAAGAACATAATAGAATGAACTCGGTACATCGCTTTCTAAGGCCCTGATCATAAAACTGTGATGGGAATTCGTGTGGCAGAAAATGGGCGCTTTTCCACTAGACGGCACGTCAACGGCAACGGCGACGGCACGATACCGTCGACGATATCGTAGGTGAGATAATGTATGAAAATTAATGAAATTATATGACACGCTTTTCCACTTGCCGGCACGGCACCGTCACGGCCATGTCATCGATTCCCATAGATATTGTCACGTGATCGTACCGTGCCGTCGCCGTTGCCGTTGCCGTTGACGTGCCGTCTAGTGGAAAAGCGCCCATTCCTCTATAATGACTCTGTTAACGTAACGAACAAACTTTCAGGAAATGAAAAAAAGAAAAGGGAAAAATGGAAAAGATGTTCAGTTTCGTCAACTGAGCACAGCAATCCTATAAGTTTGCGGGAAGCTGACCCGATATAAGTTTCCTATACCTAGGAAACCATTATACCATTCATGAAAAATAACCTTACATAATTGCTATTTTCCTATTCTGTGGTTTTTCCACTAATGCTGTAATAGCACTCTACAACTACGATGTGATGAAGTGCGCAGAGTTCCATTAAACAATAGTGCTTACTCTTAGTGGCATTTACTGCACTGAAAGTGATAAAAAACATAGAATGTTCCAGATACTACTCGTCACGGGCATGCTGTAAAAGCTAGTAGTTTCTACTTAAGAGTACATTGCGATGAAAAACTGTCACTATTAGCCCAAAACACAATCCTATCTGAAATACCCTCAACATAGATGCGCTGAAAACATCTTTTCCCGGGCCGTCGACCCTGTATTTTGTAGCTTTTCCACTAATGCTGTAGCCTGTAGCACTCTACGACGTGATGAAGTGTGCTGAGTTCTAGCTGTGGAACAATAGTGCTTGCCTTGAGTGGCATTTAACTGCCGCTTACACGACTGCGGCTTCTATAGTCTTAAAGTTTGCTTTTAATATGGTTTACTGCTGGACAAGAAGAGATAAAAAATATTAAGTACAAGACAAGCTATGGCTCGTAATTTATAAAGCAATCTCAAGATTGAGATCAATATTAAGTATAGATTTGACAAGTCGATTTGTTACTAAAATTACATTTCTGATACGAACTCAAACTCGCTGTCACACTTGAGAGCTGTTTATAAATACAGGCCTATGAGCCAGTAGAGGGTTATAGGTAATTAAGGATTTTGGCTGATCAATACACATTTACACAAACCAATCCAAAATGCTCTTCATTTGCTAGTGGTAGCAATAATGGCTTATCGTTGACGCTCTGCCTACTCCGTTAGGAAACTAGGCGTGATTGAGTGAGTAGGTGTATATACTTTTTTTATTCTGTGATTTTTTCACTAATGTACACTCTGTGATGAAGATCACGATGTGATGAAGTGTGCCGATTAGTGCTTGTTCTGAGTGGCATTTACTGCCGCTGACACGACTGCGGCTTGTACAGTCTTAGGGTCGTATTTATGATCAGCTCTCAAGAGTGACAGCGAATTTGAGTTTGTATCAGAAATGTCATTTCAGTACAAAACAACCTGTCAAATCCAAACTTAATATTCTTCTCAAACTTGAGATCGCTTTATAAATACGAGCCTTAAAGTTTGCGTTTGTAATTTTAACTATTTACTTCCATTTTTACATTTTAAAAAAAAAACGAAGAAATTCACCAGTTTATTTAAGGGCATAAGCTGTGGCATAAGCAAAACAAAGTCATGTCTGTCTTCTGAAAGACCTTAGAGCAACGCGGCCTTGGGCCTTCCTTTCCGTCCAGGATGGAAGGCCGTGTTGCTCTAAGTGTAACACAGAACGGCTTTTATTAATTCGTTGAAGCTCTGCTTACCCCAAAAGAAATAAAGGCATGAATATATAGTACGTACCCATATGCATAAACTTTTATTTTACCTGGATATTGTTCGTTTGGTACGAAAAAGTCGACCACTGAAAATTATACATACCGGTATGGCAAAGGTCGAAAAAGCAATGCATCACGGCGTCTGCTCCGAATTAATGGTTCTTGGGACAGATTGATGGTCTCCTTCGATCCAATCCAGCCCTGGTACCGCCATAAGCCATGATGTACGTTCTTTGGAGTCTAAACATGGTCTGAACCAGGCATACCTAGGCTCGTATTTATAAAGCGATCTCAAGATTGAGAGCAATATTGAGTGCGGATTTGACAGGTAATATTGTACTGGAATGACATTTCTGATACGAACTCAAACTCGCTGTCACTCTTGAGAGCTGATCATAAATACGGGCCTTAAACTGAAAGTATATTTTTTTTACGAGCTGTGTTTGCTTTCATGTTGGACTGAAAATGGTATAAAAAGATAGTAGGTATGTTATAGCTGCTATTGTTTAAAACATCCTATTTTTTGATAAGTATTAATTAGGTATATGGAATTTATAAAGATGAAATTGTTGAAAAATAGTAGCATTTGTTCTAATTCTTTTCTTTGAAGTGGAAAATACTTAATATGATTTTTAAATATTTCTTCTTAGTGGTAGTGATAATTTCGGTTTTAACGCAATATGGTTGCCTGACATTTAAGTTTGGACAATAATGTTAATGTATCCTGTTTCTCTCTGACGCTTCGGGGATATAGCCGTGAGAGTGGCAAAGTTTTGGGCGGATGAAATATAATTTGTCTTTTACCATTGACTCGAAAGAAGAAGAAGATCGGGAATGAAAGGGACACACTTTTAAGTACCACATGCGACCTTCACCTTAACCCATTATCTTCATAATTTGTGTCTAAAGTGTAGGGATGTATATAATAGACTCTGGTGTTAACTAACAATGGCCCTTAAGCGGTAGGAGTGTTATACTGCCGCTAATGGCTACCATTTCCACTAGACGGTACGGTAACGGCACGATACTGTGGCTCCGTTTCACCGCTAGATCTGTAATATTGTAGACGATAAATTGTCTATTTCTAATCTGAGCGCACGCACACACGCGCGCATGCTACTACGAATACTTTTTTTTATTTATTTTTTTATTTACACACAAACGTAGGTACATTATCCTTACAGTAAAAAAACAATTTGACAATGTAGTTATTAGTATAACATCTAAATCTAAAGAATTAAAACCAAGTTAAAATTATAATTAAGATGCAATGAATACAAAACATATGCAGTTTTGAATACAAAACAAATGAAATGAAATGAAATGTGGGAAAGCGTGCCATATACCCAATTTCATTGCTTTTCATACAATTTCTCTTCCACGATACCGTGCCGTTGCCGTTGCCGTGGACGTGCCTCCTAGTGGAAAAACGCCCAATCGCGTTAGAAAGGAAGTCTGTTTCTAATAGTAGGAGTATTTACGGTGTTTTTAGCTTGTTCAAAACCTTTGTCCGGAGTGTGTGTATTAAACGCAAAAGTGTGTGGTTGAGCTCGGCACTTTGTAATGAAGTAGGCTCTAGTATTTTTTTACTCATTCTGATGTAACTCTGTCAGTATGTGGCAGTATATGTTTACTTTAGTATAAGTAAGTGAATAAGGTTGTATTTTTTTCAAATCTTTATTATTATTATTTTCATTTTCTTTTTGTTTTTCTCGGCTTTCACCGGTTATACTGCTATACACGGGCCTAAGCCAAGTGTATATCAGGATTAATAATTGAGTTCTGAGAGTTTTGTGTGTCAAACATCTTCCCGGGAATCGAACCCGGGAGGACCCTCTGCTTACACACTACATTGCCAATGTCAACTACGCGATGCGGGTGGTCAAAAATTCTAGTTTTGTATACTTGTAACGGAACTCAAGAAAATTGTTAGTTCGAACGACCACCAACAACGATGCCTTTAGTAGCACGGACAACGCAATGAATAACTAATAAATTACATTCAAATAGTATGCAACGTAACTTGGTCAGAAG
This sequence comes from Scrobipalpa atriplicella, assembly GCA_029255725.1. NCBI lineage: Eukaryota > Metazoa > Arthropoda > Insecta > Lepidoptera > Gelechiidae > Scrobipalpa > Scrobipalpa atriplicella. The sequence continues at coordinate 94,964 of JARACY010000412.1, forward strand.
ATATTACTATTATGCAACGGAAAATAATAGTATTCATTTGAATGCAAATCTGGCTGCACCCCGCGCATGACAAATTTCAGCAGCAGGGGGTACTGGAATTAAGGGTCAGTTCACAGCGGGAAGAGACGCGATACGCGCACTTTTCTACAGCATGATATAATATAAAGATCTTTTGACTTTGAAGACTGGTTCGCGACCGCCCTCTCACCGGAGTCCGGCGTCAAACAGCTTGCTGTGTTCCGTCAGTGGTGAGAGTGCCAGTGCCACAGTCATTATCTGGGTGAGCTCAAAAAAATCCAACACAAATAATCAAAAATCTGTATTTATTATGATTTCAAGAGCTACGTCTGGCTCTTGCACTATGACCGAGCCCGCACGAGTCGCTTTCATTAGCTAGTGACTCGCGCGTCGCACGAGATTGGTTATAGCGCGAGAGCGAGACGCAGCTCTGGGAATTATTATAAATACCTACCGACTTTTGGATTTTTATTTTTTGAGATGGATTTTTTTAAATATTTTTACAGGCTCCTTTTACGTTACTGAAACACCCTTTAAGCTATGGCACGCAATTAAATTAACAGCCTGTATAAAGTGTAACCTAATACATTTCAAAACAAAAATAATTAACATAGACAAGGTGAAACTTTATGAAAAGAATTTTTAGCTATACTTAATCCGTTTTCTCTGGTTATAACATGAAACCACTAATTATTTGCCGTCGCTATTTTGAAGGCGAAATTGCGAATATATGATCAAATTCAGAATTTGACGGTAATTGATAAATTGATGTGTTATCTTCAATGAACAACAACTAGAGTTAAGGATTATGTTACATCTCAGGTAATTTCGTTTACTGGTTGATTTATCTCATTAGTAATACATTAAACACACAGACAATTTCTTTTCAATTTCGAATTCTTATTTTGTATTAAAGATATTCAATAATTACACAAAATTACATCATCATCATCATCAGCCACAACAGTCCACTGCTGGACATAGGCCCTCCCAAAATTGGAGGTATATGCCATACTCACCACGCTTGGCAGGCGGGTTGGTGAGCGCAGTACAAGTTTTCAGTTCACATGGAACGCTGCTGCCCATTCCCTGGATTTATCCCTTCGTCACCTTTTACGACACCCGCAGGAAGTGATGGGGTGATGCTATTCTAACCCGGCACCACACGGCACACAATTTACATGCTTTCTCACAATACCAATTAAGTTCATTATAGATAACAGAACACTTTCGAAAGACATTAACGTACTTCTGCAGCAAGTTAGGTCTTCAGCGAAGAAAACTTTGAGTCTTTAAAATGAAGACCAATAAATTTTAAGTTGTAAACTACAAAATAAACTTAATTGTTCGTTGTAAATTGTTGGACTAATGCAAGAGTTAACTATAAATGCGATCTTATATTCGTACGTATGTATAATCACGCCTTTATCCCTTATGGGTTAGGTAGTGTATAAACGACCTCGATTCAAATGTTTCATCCCATAGAAAAAAAATATCTCCTAGGTGAATAAAACTACATTTTAACCACGGAGAGAAAGCGACTGTTTACTAACAGAGGTATACGAGTATTTTGAGGCCCGTAGGGTAACTATAAATCGCACTTTCTTCCGAGTGATACATAATATGGAAAAGATTTGGAGGACGTCGCCGATAAGACCAATACAGAATGGGAACAACCACACAACTTTTCTCTTAAAAAAGGTACTCATAAAAACGAAAATCTTTTATACTTTTACTTCAATACTTGTTGCTTACTAATTAAAAAAGTTGAAAGTGAAAGTGATAGCTCCTCCGGTCGTGATAACTCAAAACTGTCGGTGGTTAAGAAGTTTTGCTGTCAGGGGCAGCCACGGCGTCTTTAACTTTGTATTTATAGGAAGAGGGGCTGAAACTTTGTCTCGAGGAGGGTAAGATGACAAGATCTGTAAATAAGTATTACAATGCCCTCGATTCTGGTCGCCCCATTCTTAACTAATTTTAAGATAGCGCTGTCACTTTCTTTACTTTGACATAAGAACAGGATAGCAAATAAAAACATGTGTTTGACGTTCCTAATTTCAAATTTAAGTCAGATTAGGAATGTCAAAGTCATGTGTTTATTTGCTATCCTGTTCTTATGTCAAATATAAGAAAGTGACAGCGCTACTAAGAATTAGAATTAGTAAGTGGACGGCGTGAATCGAGGCCACTGGGTATATTTTCGATATCTATAATAATTGTCTTCCATCCACACAAAAAAGT